>PVKA01000864.1:106114-170588 GCA_004027165.1 Ctenomys sociabilis | reverse complement strand
TTGTAGAAAGAAAAAATCAGGATGTGTGTGTATAGACAGTACAGTTGGGATAGATAACGCTGTGCTTCTACATAATTCTGTGAGAGGCAAGATCTGCACTAATGGTGGTTGGACAGGATATTATGTCGGCTTTTAGTGCTATGGTCATCCACTAGGTAAATAATTATTGAATCTTTGATATAATTCAGCTATAAAAAAAACCTGTAAATATAATTTCATGTATGCACCTTGTACAATACCAAAACGTTATGAAAACAGTTTGCAATGTATTAATTCATTGACTCTGTATGGTTAAGGTGTCTTGAAACTGTCTGATTGACATTTGTATTTTAATAAAATAAAAATAAATAGAAAAAAAAACAATAAGCTTCTCTTCTGGAGGGTTAACAACCTAAGTTTGTAGGGTTAACAACCTAACCAAAAATTAGAGAAAAAGGAGGGCTTCAAGGACAGCCAGCATTTTGGCCCTAGCCTTTCAAGGTCAGTAAAGACTCAGGACATAGGAGAACCTGTACTATAAAATCATGTAACTCATTGTGTCCCAAATTTTCTGATGAAGGAGATTATGGGACCACAGAGAAAAGTGATCAGTGAGGTACAGTGTGCCTAAAGAGAGTCACATGGAGTAAAAACACACTCTCAGTCTTTCACAGAGAGCAAATTGGTCAAGCAATGGCCGTGACTCATCCACGTGGCTGATACTGACAAAGGATCTACAAACTGTGGTACAGGGTTTCAGAATAAATCCTGAGGGGATTTGATTGATCTTATCAGATACAAAAGCTACCATTCTTGATATATAGGCTTTGCTTTATTTTGGTCTTAACCATCCAGCAGAAAAGTATAAAAAATGAAATATAACAAGTAAGGCCATATTAACATGCTGAGCTGTAAAAGGCTCAAGTCAACAACTTCTGACATTGTGAGTTATCTGAAAAACCTACTACTATTATGGGCTACTGGACTATTTTGGAATATTTTGCGAATTCACACACCTATAATATTTAAATGACAAATCTAAACAAAAAAGGGGATACAATTGAATGACCATTTTGTATTTGTATATTCAAAATAAGATAGATATGCAGCTAAAGTCTCTTAATTCAATGAATAGAAAGATTTGATCTAATAGTGTTTGTAAACAGGATATCATGCCTGCATCTTGTACAGTGAATAACCACTAAGAAAACAATATGCAATGTATTAATTATTGAAGCTGTCCTACTAATTTGATTTAAAACTGTCTCATTGCTATTTGTTTCCCAATAAAATTATAGAAAAAGAGAGATATGAGGAGCACTCTTCTGGAATCAAGTGGGGATCTGGTGAGTTGTGTCTATCGTGACTCATCAGAGGGAAGAAAGCAGGCTTTTCAGCTTTTTACAAGAAAGGACTAAACTATTTTCTTCAGGTCTTTTAGAGGCTGTTCCTTGTTTTTAGTCAAATGATTTGTAATGTTCTTATCCATAAACATTCCTGTATCTGATATAACCAATGCGCTGACCAAGCCTGGCGCCTCTTGTAGTTTATTACACACACACACACACACACACACACACACACAGGAGGACTGACTCTACCAGGCACCTAAGGAGAGAAGGATCAGCTTTTGTACTTGGGGCCTGGGGAACAAGTGTTCTCTCCCAAACACCTTTATACCTGCCATCCCCTTAGCACTCTGCCATCTCACTCCTGTGCTACCAGCACATTCAACATTCCACTGCCAGGTTCACGTTCTTAATTGCACATTTCTGATCTCATGGTGTACTGGCTCCAAAAACTTAAATGCAAAGGCTTGGGTTCCTACAGGTGGATAAGGTATTTGTTACCTGAGGTCAAGGAGAGGATTGACTGCAGGTGTAGGTTTGATTGTAAGAGACTGTAAAACCTTCCATGCACCCATAAGAGGTTCTTCTGAGTCTCTCGTCTCCCTCCTTGTCTGTCCCCACTCCTAGAGGATGGCTGTCTGTAATGGAAATCTTTATCTATGGAGACATGTTGTCTGTGAGGCTGGTGGAGACACAGAATTAACCAAAGCAATACCGTTTACAGGTATCATTGACTTTCTAACAAATAAGCTTTGAATATGCAATGGGTTTATTTCACATTACTATTGCAGTCTAGCACTGGTACTAATTCAGCAGTCTTCTACATGATTTATTAGAGCCTTAGGGTTCTTTCACATTGTGGCTCTGCCCTTCTCACCTGGAGAATAGTATAACAGCTTTTTATATCCCGGATCCTGGTGGAGGGTTATTGTAATGACTACGCATGTGAGGGTAGGTGGAGTAGTACATATGAAACAATCTATACTTCTTTCTTTTTCTTTTTTTGTCTTTTTGAGACAGGGTCTGACTATGCAGTTCAGGCTGGCCTTAAGCTCATTTTGTAGCTCAGGCTGGTCTCGAACTCACAACAGTCCTCCTGCCTCAGCCTCCCAAGTGCTGGGATTACAGGTATGTGCCACCACACCCAGCTTATATTTCTTTCTACTTGTCTCTTTGTTAGAAGTTTTCTTGATGTATCTGGATAATATCTATTGATGTACTGTACTAAACTTATTCTGGGCATTTTGAAACATGAAATTAGACTCTAGAATCTTTTAACCACCTCATTAAGTTTCAACCTCCCACCTATAGACTATGCTGGATCAAACTCAGCCACTGATGTTGGAAAAGTTCTAGTATCCTCTCTATCTACCTCCACCCAATATTTCCAGTTTCCCTTCACCCTGACTGTTCTCTCAGGAGCTGACATGTAAAAAAAAAAAAAAAAAAAAACAAAAACTAAAGATATTATCCTTCAACAAGTAGCACCTGTATCACCAAGAGATTTCCAAATATATAAATAGCTTAGACCCAATAGAAGAAAAAACTGTTGTTTGGATTTAATTCAAGCACATAACAAGGGAAAAAAGAGATATTCTAGGAAGGAGATACCTGCCAGGTGGGTAGATGCCAGTTCTTCTTCTCATTCTCTTTATTCCCTTTTCCTTCCTTTATCTTATGCCAAAATGTTAGTGTAAGCAGACCCTTTCTCTTGATACAATCATCATCTTAAATTTCAACCAAAGAACATTATAGAAGAAATACAAATTCTTTTAAAGAAAAAGTGATTTTTGAGGCTGTCTTCCATGTATGCTTAAATAAATGTCAGTCACTCATTGATTGACTTATTGATTGATTGATTCATTCATTCATTCATGTGTCCATTGTTCATCTTGTTGTCACACTTTTAAAAGATGACTAGAGCCGGGCGTGGTGGCGCATGCCTGTAATCCCAGCACTCGGGAGGCTGAGGCAGGAGGATTGTTGTGAGTTCGAGACCAGCCTGAGCTACAAAGTGAGCTTAAAGCCAGCCTGAACTGCATAGCGAGACCCTGTCTCAAAAAGACAAAAAAAAAAAAAAAAAAAAAAAAAAAAAAAAAAAAAAAAAAATAAAAGATGACTAGAAATTTTTTGGTACACCTCACATAAATTGGCAGCATCTAATTCCCCTGTCCACCACCTTGAATCTCAGATGGACTTACCAGGAAACAATGGAATACAGTGTATGACTTCCAATTTATTTGCAAAAGAAACTTTACAGCTTCTGGATAGATCTCTTTAAACTCTTTTTTGAGATAGTGTCTCACTATATATAGCCCAAGATGACTTCGATTTTGTGATTCTCCTGTCTCAGCCTCTGGGATGCTGGGACTATAGGCACACGCCATTACACATGACAAGTTTCTTTTAAACTTGGTTTCCAGATGCCTCTTTCTTGGGACCAAGCCACCTGATCTGGCTTGGAAAAGACCAGGCCACACAGAAAAGCTCAGTGTCATACTCCAGTGGACAGCCTTAGGCGAGCTGCCAGTCAACAGCCAAGATCCAGTGTTAGACCTTTGAATGACTCATTATGGGTGTCTTGCCCAGCTGACTCTGATGACTGTAGTAGCTACAAAAGACACCTGATTCCAATTCCCCATGACAACTATGGAGCTGAATGGGAATAATAGACATAGTGCTTGAAACTCCAGAACTCTGATACAAGAAGTGGGGTTATGGCTTATATTTAAATGTGCCCCCAAAGTCTCATGCACTCACACATGGGGCTTTCAGGATGTGACTAGATCATGGGTGTGACTTACTGGATTAGCCTGCTGATCGGTTCATAGCTGGTTTTGATGTTTGGAGGTGAAGCCTGGTGGAAAGAGGAGTGTCGCCACAGAAATCATTTCCCTTGCCTTGATGGCTCATGACTTCCCACTGCCATACCATAAGCATGTGTAAACCTCCTCTGCCATGCTGCCCTGCCTGGGAGCAAGCTGACCATGGACTGAATCGTCTACAAATTGTGAGTTAGGGTTAAGCTTTTCTCCTTTAACTTGTAGATGCTGGATATTTTGTCCCAGCAAGGAGAAAGTAACTAAGACAGGGGTCTCTACTATTCTGGCAGGGACCCAAAGCCCAAATGGATCTGGACCTATTGAAGCTTGAGGATCACTGATCATTTAGGATGTTTCTGACAATAATCTTTCAACATGAATATAACAGTTACTTAATGATAAAACAGAGTTTGACACTACAGTAAATTTTTTCATTTTGGCTGTATACTTGTCCAGAGTTTGACCTATTTAGGGGTGTGTGTGTGTGTGTGTGTGTGTGTGTGTGTGTGTGAGAGAGAGAGAGAGAGAGAGAGAGAGAGAGAGAGAGAGAGACAGGGGATCAAACTCAAGGGTACTTTACCAGTAAGCTGTATCCGCAAACCTTTTTTATGCTTTTTAAACCTTTTGTGCTTAAGCACATTCTACTTAAATTCTCACAGGCTGGGTTTGAACTCTGGCATTCTGGCATCATCCTCTTGCTTTGGTCAGAGTTACAAGGGTATACTACTAGGAGAGATTTTGATGGTTATATAAATAATCACATATGGAGATCTGAATTAAATTTTACCATAATTCTGAGTTCCATTTGGGACATAATTATCTTTATAGATTGGTGCTCAAAGAATTTATCTAGTAAGCTGACCTTTCTGTCTGGTTGTGAGCATGAAGGATCTCAAAATGGATATATGCTAACTGCCCTGAGGTGAATAACCAAAGGGTATTCATCTATGTACACGTACAAAAATGTGTGTGTGTGTGTGTGTGTGTGTGTGTGTCCCCTTATGAACAAGTGGATTTTGCAAAGTTTAGATATACTGAAAAAAGACTGGTCCTGTGGAAATTGTGGAAATTTAACACTTGAGAGAAGTTTGGAGCTCAACCATTTTATATGGCCTTTTCCCTTTGTCTTCAAATCCCAGAGCTTGAATTTAGGTGTCTGTAGAATGTGATAAAGCAATATCTAGATCTTTAAGGGTTGTAAGACTCTGAACATGTTACTTAATCCCTAAATGGTTAGCTCATGGTTTCCTGGCCAGTAAAATAAGGATAATGATATTTGGCTCATAGGATGGTTACCAAGATAAAACAACGTAGATAAAATATTTAATTGTGACTCTTGGTTTGTAGTAAGTACTGAGTGAATGGATGCTATTACTATTAAAGGTACCAAGTAATGGCTATGAAGAGCCAGCTGCCACCCAGCACTACGTTTTATGCTCTTTTCACATTATAGGCAGAATCTGCAAGTAGATGCTTAAAATATTGAATAGGCTCTAGACTTAACTAAACCAAACTCTTAAAATGGCCCATCATTTTCTACTTTACAAGATACTCAAGAGCTGCTCAAGTCTTTTCCAGACAGGATAGCCTTTCCTCTTCTTAAAATAGGATAAATGACTTTGTGGACAAATGCTGATATGGCTTAAAAACCCAGGCATTTCTTATTTCTACATAAATTAATAATTCAAAACAGAATTTCTCAACAACAAACTTCTACTTTGCTAAAAACAAGAGTCCACTAATGGATGCCTCTAAACTTAGCAAGCTCTCCAGATGTATCCTCAGTGGGTTTTTGTCATCTCCCCCATAATGCACCCTGATGGCCAGGTATTGGCGGCCCTGGAGGGCATGGGATACAAATAGGCACCAGTCCAGGAACAACTTCTTCCTGGTCCGTAGATTCTAACACTGTTAGAGTGGTCTTTGAATCCATTAATTCTCGATGAAAAAGTAAGAGTGATGTGTTTTGACATCAATGGTTTCAAACAATCTAATGAGACATACTAGGATGCCTTCCAAAATTGATGAGCTCAACTGCTGATGGGAGTGACTGAAGAAAATGTTCAGCACAGCTGAGCTAAGCCAGCAGTTCTTTCCTGAGCTACTTATGAATCCTGAAACTGAAGTTCATTTGGAGTTTATTTCATTTTTTAAAAAAATTGGGAACAGGAAATCTTTCCAATTCTCTCAAAACAGAAAGCTTTTTTTCCAGCATGACCTCACTAGGTTTTGTTCAGGCTTGTCTATCTAAGTGTGTATCTTGATTAGTTGTTAGATTAATTACTAAGCTTCCACTTTAAACTTCAAGGATAAAAGCTAGTGAATATATATGACATTACAGATGTGCTGCCCTTCCCTTCTGTCCCTACCAAACACTACTCCAAACTTGGCTGTTTGAAAGTTTGCAAACATTTCTGTCCTGGGGACACCCACCATTTTAAAGGAGAAAGTTATGCCTATTCTGAACAGATCTCAGCTGGTCTGAAAGGCCTTCAAGCAAGATCCTCCCTGATGCTGCTGGAAGGAGGAGCTAAGCAACCTGGAGAGATATTCAAAGGGCTTAAATGTGGAATGATGAGATTGAGACACTCAAGTTTTAAGATCAGAACCAGGGGCAAGTGATACTCCAAATCCTTGCCCCCAGATCTTTCAAAAACATGTGAGCCCACAGCAGAAAGACACAGGATGAAAGTATACAAGAAGAAAAAAGATGAGAGAGGCCACCTTATGCTCATTGGGTAGGTATAGACCAATGAGATCTGTCTCACTGGAATAGTCCATGGCATGATGATGGATATGTCTCCCTTTAGTTTAATTGTAACTATTGAAACTGTAGTCTAATAGTTTGGGACACAGATTTTCAGGCTTAGTGCAAAATGAAAGTGGAGGAAGCCTTGTGTAAAAAGCAGGAAAAAATGTAATTAGTGCACTAAAATATGAAATGCTTTCTTTTCTGCTCTATATCTCTCTCCTCTGTTTCATGATGTGTTTTAGTTTCTGTTGAGTAACTAAATCTTCACTGACACATAAATGTGAAGGGGTCACATGTGACCCATCATGTGAAGGGGTGCCCATGGTCCACTGGGTGCCAGCCACTGGACTAGCATGGTCCCAGAGAAAAAGCCAGTCTCCCACTTCCACAGCCCATTGCTGACAAACAACTTTCAAGGGACTGTAATTTCCACACCAAAATTGGGGTTGGCTATGGGCCCACACCTACCAAGAAGGCTATAGAACCTACCATGATGCTGGAAGCCTAAGGTGAGGACAACTATGGTCATGTCCCACCAGAGATTCTATGGGCACACGCCCAACTGTGATCACCCACTCTGACATTTCTGCCACCTATACCAGGTGAAGCATGAACCAATTCTTCCTCCACCTCTAACACCCCATACCAATCCTCTCTTTTCCCTTCCCCCAGTGCTATCTGGATGGATGCTGCCCCTGGTGGATGGTGGCAATGACCACAGAACAAAGTGAAAGAGGGCAGGCAGGAAGTGGAGCGAAAGTAGATCAGGCTTTAGCCCCAACTCTCATGCTCCATTGTTTCACAGTACTCCACTTAGCAAATGTGAATTCTATGAGAAATAAATTATTGAATAAAACAAGTCCAATCTTGTTTACTGACGGTGACTTTTCTCTCTGTAGTTGGTAACTCCTTGTCCCTGATTTCAAAAACAATAAACGTGACAGAAGAGAACCTATACCATTGTGAGATGTATCATATTGTATAGAGTTCATTTGAAATACTGTTAAGACAGAATAAATTCATTTCATTCCTCCTAAAAGTTATAAGAGCTTCATAATAGTATACTTATGTTCCTGATATTAGTTTAATTAATATCAATGTGTTAATGAGAAATTTGTTAGTATTTTGCCAAGTTATCATGGCAGACATTTCTCTGATACTTTCCCCTGGTATAGAATGTCCTCTTTCACTTATATTTATAATCACAGTCATAAGGCTTCTGGAAGCTATACCCTCATGATGTTATTCTGTTATTGTATAACATAGCCACCTAATCCTTTTGACTTTTAGCTTCTTCATCTGTAGAAAAAAGACTTATCCATCACATGGAATTATTTTCAGAACCTCAGAAGTAAATATGAATTAAGGCCTATTGCAAGGCTGAGGCAGGAGAATTGTTGTGAGTTCGAGACCAGCCTGAGCTACAAAGTGAGCTTAAGTCCAGCCTGAACTGCATAGTGAGATCCTGTCTCAAAAAGGCAAAAAAAAAAAAAAAAAAAAAAAAAAAAAAAAAAAAAAAAAAAAAACAGAAAAAAGTTTAATGCCAATTTGAATACAAATGATTCTCCTTGCCCAAAGTCACACACGATATTTATGTCAAACTGATCCATATATGGAGATCCTGATGGCTGACCAGTGGTGTTTGTGCATATTAAGGGTTCCTGAGTCATGAAGAATGACAGCTCCTTATCACCCACCACTTCATCTGTCCACCCATCCATATTTGATCTAACTAATAATAAATATTTATAGTATGTCTTTGCCTTCATGGAATTTACCAAGTAAATAAATAAATATATCACTCTTAGCAAGTGACAGAGAGAAAAGATGAAAATATGGAGAAAATAAATGAGAATGAGAGAGAATAAAGGTGTGTGTGTGTGTGTGTGTGTGTGTGTGTGTGTGCACAGGTGCGCAATTTTAAATAGGAGAGCAAAGGAGGCCTGAAAATGTTGTTTGGACAATAATCTGAGGAAGTTTATTTTAGAAAGGTAGGCAAAACTACTGCCAACCTTGCTGTACCCCAGAGAGGGGTCTGGTCCTGAAGCTGAGGTTTCCTTCTGTGGCCCTCCTACTTCCAGAAAAAAACAGAAAACAAAAATCTCTTCTGATCATCCATGCTTCTCGGTGCTGTCTGGAACAGAGCTTTCCATATCGTGTTCCTCTGAACATTGTGCTCCTCTGAGTTTAATGACTGGCTCACTGGAATAGGTTCATGGTTGGACAGGCTGGGCACATGTTCCTTCTTAGATGTCTGAGATGTCCCTTGTGTTGGAGGCAGACTTGGCCACCTCTTTGAGAAAGGTCAGGCCCTTCAGCTTTGACCACTAGTTACCAAATTTAGCTCAGGTACATATGAGTAAGACAGAGAGTCTCACTATTAAAATGTCAGATTAGTAAATTTTTTTAACAATCTTTGCTTAGGAAATGCTTTCAGACTTACAGAAAATGACTTTTATACCCTTTATGCACATTCATCTATTGTTAACATATTACCCTACATGTTTTCATATTACTCTATCTATATCTCCAACTCATTATCTATGTAATTTTGTCCTGAACTTTTGCAAAGTAAGTTATATACTATACATCATGGCCCTTTGCTTCTGCTAGAGCTATTCTCTTACATAATTAGTCCAGTTTCCATTTTCGGGAAATTTCAGTTTTGTCATGTCACCTTAATATTGTCCTTCATAGAGTCATTTTTCCCTCCAGGACAGGATCCAGTCTAGGGTCAGAGACTGTCTGTAACTGTTACTCTACTTTAGCTCCCACTAATCTGGGATACTGCCACAGGCTTTCCTAACATATCACATCTGGAGATACATGATGTCCACCTGCCCCTCATTGATATTATTTTTGCTCACTAATTTCTCCACTATAATCACTAAATCTCTCCCTTCTTAGCATATAAAATATCAACTGTATAATGGTACTGTAAATTCATGCAAATATTCTAATTTTCATCAAAATGTCCTTTTCGAGTTATCATTTACTGATGAGTCTTGCTGAACAAATCTTTACCATAAAATATACAAAATAATTTTTCCCACCTCTAATACTCTGTCCTCATCTACCTCTTGGCTCTTGATATCCAATTATAAAATAGAAGCTTTCCCCACTACTCAATATTTATTCATCTTCTCATCATCTATTTACCTGATTAGTGAGGATACATGAGTTCCTATGTTTTCCCAATGGCTAATAATTCAATACTGTGCTTAATTATGTTGGTTCTCCAATTGTCCCAAATTTGGCCAGTAGGATCCCCTTCAAACTGGTTCCTGTATCTTTGCAACAAGCCCTTATCATTTTCTTTTGAGCATGTCCTTACATTCTAGTATAACAGGATGTTCCACAATGGCATTAGATGCCATGATCTCAGTGTGACAAAGTGCTCAGTTGATTGGGGTTTCTTTGCTTGTTGATTCTTAATTATGAGACATATGCTGACTCACCGTGTCAGATACAAAAGTTACATTTCTTGTTATATAGGTCTTGCTTTATCTTGGTTTTAACCATCCAGCAGAAAAGTATAGAAAGGAGGTGTGAAAAGTGAAGCCATGTTAATATGCTGAGTTGTGGAAGGCTCAAGTCATCAGATTTAGACATTGCCCATCCTGTGGATAACCCACTACTATTGTGCACTACTGGACTATATTGGAATATGTTCCTGAATTCATGCACCTACAATATTTGGATAGCAATGGAATACCCATCTCTGGCAAAACTAAAGAAAAAAGGTGATATAAATGAAGGACTGTTTTGTATCTGCATATAAAAAATAGTTAGGATAGATATATAGCTACTTTCCCTTAATGCAATAAGAAGAAAGATTTGTACTAATAGTGTTTGGGCAGGATATCATGTCTGCATCCTGTGCTATGAATGACTACTACAAAGACAATATCCAATGTATTAATTGTTGTAACTCTCCTATCAACCTATTTTGAAGCTGTCTCATTGCAAATTTTTCTCAATAAAATTAATAAAAAACCAGACATATGCATCTATATATACACATGCACATAAGCATGCTTATATATACATATGAATAAATACTTTAGAAATCATAATTGGCATTGATATACCTCTAATTCTAATTTCTCTCTACAAGATTATTTTTCACCTTCTCCCATTTCATATATTTACATCTTTTCTTCCACACTGAAAATGCTGTCTATAAACAGCATCACCACATATTTCTCATTGGTTCAGCCCTGTAGTACATCTTAATTAGCTCGTTATTGGTCACTCACTCTACAATAGACAACTACAAAATAAACTTGTAATTTATTGTAATTCTTCCATTGCCTCTCACCGAGGGCTTATATTTAAAAACTCTCTTCTTTCCTTATGTAGATTAGTGTTTTCTTTCCTATTTTCTCCTCACACATGATTATGATGCTTATTTGTAGTGAATTTAGGATCATTTGCTTCCATTATTTTCATTTTTGATGCTTACTTCTTTCTCATTCTCATTTATTAAATTACATTTTTGTACATGTAGAGTACTAACATGCTTTCAAAAACCTATACCAAAAACTATACTCACAGAAGCATCATTCCCTCCCATACCCTCTTCTTGCCCCACAGGATATCAACTTCAAGACTTTTTGGGTTTTCCCTGTGTTTCTTTCTGTAAAAATAAACAAAAATGAATGTTTTTGTGTTTTCCCTTCTTTCTTCCACAAAGGTAGAAGAGGGAGCATCCTATATACTCCTTTCAAAACTTTGCTTTCAATAATAGCTTCTGGAAAGCACAACATATCAGTTCATAGAGGACTGTCACACTTTTTATCAGAGCTATGTGGCACTCCATTGTGTGTGTGTTCTACAGTTTACTGAGCTACTACTGTCCATGGATGGTATTTCCAGTATTTTGCAATTGCAAGGAAAGTTGTAATAAATGACAGATGGTTAACTGTTAAAAAGAGTATTTCATCATCCCTAGGGAAGGAAAAAAGATGATTAACACATTTAAGAAGAGAAGCACTTGTAAAAGTTAATTTTCCCTAGCTAGCTTGACTAGTAGGCGGCATAGACAGGTCTCTCCAAGAAGTAAGCAAAGTCTTAACTGGAGTCCTACCATGTTAATAATGTGTGTGTGTGTTTCTGTGTGGTGTGGGAGGGTCGTGATATTTTTAAAAAGTAGCAGAAGGAACACATATAATCTCATCTTCAATTTTTCTTGATGTACAACTGTACATACCAAACCCAAACAAGAGGCCATAGAGTGGCTCCTACATGTGTAGGGGCAAACCCAAAGAAGACCATTTGCACATGTGTGAGCACATTGGATGAGCTTGATTGGCATTTACTATGCATTTTGTATGCACTGGAAATGGGAAGTAAAAGGCATTACATTGTGCTGTCAAGAAAATAAATTTCACCAGAACACTGCTCCTGAGAACTAGAATCGATTGTATTCTTCTTTGTTAAATATTTCATGACATACACACACACCCATAGGAGCATTATACTTCCTTTCCTTGTGGAATTTAGGAGTGGCCATTGCTTTAGCAAATGACATGTGAACAGAAACAATGTGTGTCATTTCTGACAAGAAGCTTCAGGAGCCAGCTCAAGTTCACCAGGTCTTTTATTTCCCTTTCACTGAAGACAAAAAAAGCTGTTCCAGGACTTTCTTTTTTCTCTGTTTGTGAGGAACCAGGGATTGAACTCAGGACCTTGTGCTTGCCAAGGAAGTGCTTATTCTACTGAGCTATCTCCCCTGCCTTGGAGGCATCTTCCCCACCCCCAGGACTTTCATAAAAAAGAAAAAAAAGATTAAGTCTATGAAAATGTACTGGCCCTCATTAGTTAACAGGAAAATGCAAACTGAGACATTACTTCACACCCCATTCAAGTGGCTGAAGTTTAAAAAAGACTGTCTTGTTAGCAAGGTTGTCAAATTCATGCTACTCAATTTGGCTGTTGGTCAGTTTCTTACAAAGTTAAACATACACTTGGCATATGATACAGTCATTCCAACCTCAGGTATCTACCATCCTGAAAAAAATGAAAGTATGTCAATAAAAAGTCTGATATAGGAGTATTTGTAATGGGTTTATTTATAACAGCCAAATATACCAAAGTACTATGGAATCCTCAGGGATAAAGAAGAATACATAACTGGTATGTATAATAACATGAATAAATTCTAGAAAATATAGTCTTAAATTTAAAAAAAAAATCAGACACTAGCATGTGTGCTGCAAGATTCCATTTACATGACATTGTAGGCCAGATAAAACTAATCTATGGTGACAGAAAGAAGGTGAATGGTTGCTTCAGTCCAGGGGAATGATGGGCTGGCTAGGAGAATTCAGAAACAATGTGTGATAATGAAAATACTCTGAATCTTGATTTTGAGAGTGGTTATATTCATGCATACATTTATCAAAATTTACTGAACTGTATGTTTAAGGTCCGCACACTTTATTATGTGTAAAAATGAAAAGTTGTTTTCTACAAACAGAAACAAAGAATAATCTTACCCTGGTCTTGTTCCTTGTAAGAAACACTTCATTTGTGAGTTTATAATGGAGAGAGGAGTCAGATGGGAGCGGTAATGAAGAGAATTCGGAGGAACTCAGTGAGATTCTGAAAACACCATGAAATTTAAAATTTAACTGGAAATCAGAACTGGAAACAAATTTAGAAAACAAATAATGTCCCAGCAAGTGTATCATTGCAAGTTTGAGACTAGCCTGGGCAAGCCCAGCCTGGGCATCTTAACCATGTAATGAGATCCTGTTTGAGAATAAAAAATGAAGATAGAATTGGAGATGCATCTCATTGTGAAGGCTCTAGGGTCTTGCTTTGCTGGTCTTGAACTCACTTTGTAGCCCAGGCAGGTCTTGAACTTGGAACAATCTTCCTGCCTCAGCCTACCAACTGCTGGAAGCACAGATGTGTGCCATGACTCTTGTCCTTTTAAATTTTAAAGTGGGAAAATAAACAATGAAAAATACAGAATTTCAAAACAAGATGATAGGAAATTAACAATGGTCATTATATTGCATATTGTTATTGATAGTTTTACATAAAATAGTATTTGTTGAAGTTATGTTATACTTAATTACCACATTTGGGTGTCATGCACAGAAGGAGAGGAAAATTCACTCAGTTCATGGGCTAGGGCAGGAGGAGGAATTGTTGCTTTGCCTAACATAGAGGTAAATTTTGTATCTGGTTGATTATAAGCTTTGGCCTGGATTGAAGCTCTTGTATTTTTGTTGTTTTATTCTTGTGGTATTGAAATTGAACCCCAGGCCTTCTCATGAAACTATATTCCTAGCCTTATTTATTGATTATTGATTGATTGAAACAGTATATTTAAATGAACTTAATACATATAGAACACTAAAAATGGTGCCTGGCACAGAAAAAGTTAAATGTTATTTTCATTCAAATGTATGCAAATTGATTGTCACCATTGCAGTAAGGGATCTGAATATCTTACAGTAAAAGAAATGAAAAGTTTCTCACACAACCTGAATAGACAATCAAATAAATGTCACATGGGTCTCCGTGTACCAGGAGAGAGTAAAGATACAGGCTCTGTGGCTACACAAATCAAAGTTGATTCATGAGAACTTAAAAATGTAAAAAAAATTAAACTAGAATGTTGGTGCTTCAAAATATTCGTAGAAAGGTAAGAACCATGTATATGAAACAAGATAAGTGGCAATTTTTGGTTTGATTTATTGATTCATTTATTTTGCTAGTGAAGCAAGTGATTTTTTATTAAGTTACCATTGATTTTGTTGAATTCCTTACAAAACCTACAGATTTTAACAGTGTAGCCTTTGACATGAGCTATGTGAGGATATGATTTGGCCACTGCTGGACACCATCCATGCATACCACTGTCACTAAATCTTCAAAGCTTTTAGGAAATGACATAAAAATGGATTCCAGTTAATACATGTAGATTCAATGAAAAGGCAATGGAAGAAAGAGAAGTGTATAGGAGGATCAGTGCTAAGTAGGGTTGCTGGTAGGAAGTTCAGAGGGATACAAAACTGAACTGTATCCCATTACAATTCATGGACAGGTGTGGGTTGCTGAGTGGCAGCTGGATTTTAATGTTAAATTTCTGCAAATATGTTCCCTATGTCTTCTTGTTTAGTGGAACTCAACCTAGGTTGCACATTAGAATTACCTGGGAGCTTTCAAAACTATAGATGCCCTGCTTCACACCTTGAAACTTTGAATTCAGTTTATTTGGCCTCTATTTCTCAAATTCCTCCAGATGATTCTAAAGCAGTCAGAGCCGAAAACTTCTCTTTCTTCTGAGCATCAACATTACCCATAGTGGAGGTACCTTCTCAGGATTCTCCCTCATCACAGGAAGAGGAGTGAGGTAATGAGTACTTTCTATGGTATCTGTCTGTTTTGGTCAAGGAAAGCTCTAAACACTGGCTCAACTGATTTTTATCAGGTATATTTTCTGTCATATCAATAGCCTCAGAATATTCTGGTCTATTTTAAGCCTTTCTGTGGTTTCTGAAGCATAATATTTTATGAGTTAAGAGACTTATTATTCAAATTTCATGGACTATGATTCAATACACAGCAAAACTAAATAGGAACAAGTGCACCCAATTAGTAATTTAACATTTTCTTATTGGTGAACAAAGATACATGAAGGTACATTAAATTGTAAAGCCTTTCACAATTTTAATATGCTTGTTGCCATTATCTGTGTTATAAACTATAGCAAGTGAGGAAAAAGCCAGAAATAACCACCGTATTTGAACATGGACACATGTGAACTTGAACTTATGGTTCAGCCAATTATTAGTTTTAGGTACTTGCACTCTTGGAGCTGATGTTTCTTGAAAGATGGTAGATTTCAGAAGGAAATTTTGTGGAGTAAATGGATCAATATAAGTGATGTTTGGCAAGGAATGAGCCCTGAGTAAGAGGCAGTTACCTTTCTATCAGCTAATGCTGTGATGATGCTACATAGCAAGCAACCCTCAAAATCTTAGTGGCTCACCAAAACATTTACTTTTCTCATACAATGTGCCAATGAGTTCATTGTGGCAGCTCTGCTTAAGGTTATGTGCAGACCATGTTCAAGCCTGTTCCACATGTGTCTCATTCTGGAGCCGGCAGCTCCCTGGGGCATACTCCTCTTGTGGTAGATGATAAGTCTTCAAGCAGAGGCTGGCAGAAATTTCCCATACGTTTTAACTTCCCAGTTCACAAATCACTCATTATCACAAATCACATAGCAAACCTCAAAGTCAACAGGACAAAGAAACATAATTAAACAATTTACCAACAAAGTCATGCATGGCACAGTGGAGGGAAAATAAGGGAGAACACTTCCCTTCTTTCCTGTAAGGTGCCAACAGAGAGGAAAAGAGGAATAAAGAAGAAATAAAGAAAGAGTTGAATCCCACTGGAGCTCTTGCCTGTACCTCACCCATGAGAGCTTGTGCAGGCTCATTTGCAAAGATGCCCCAGTTCTTAAGCAAGAAAAGGAAAACAACTTGGGTGCAGGTGCCCTCCTTTCTTCTAGTGTCCACCTACAAGTGTTTGTGGTGAGGGATAAACTACTCAAAGACACTCTAGATGACTAGAAACCTCAAGTCTCACTTGCATGAGAATGTTTAAACTGATTTAGAAAGATAAACAGAAGCAGTAACTGGTGCCTTTCAGCAGAACAACATGCTATATATTTGAGTAAATTTGTCTAAATTCAATCCATTGTCTTTGCCTTTTCAGCTTCTTTTTAATATATAAATGTTTATGAGTATTTACTCTAAAGGATGTAATTGCTACTGTGATATAATGATGGTAGGCTGAGAACCTTTTGTTTGAATTCTAACATTTTTGGGGAATTTCAAAACTGGATGAATAGGCAGCCCCATTTCTACTATGTAACCAGCATGTCTGTCCAAGCATTTACATAGTGCCAGAAATTCCTGTGTGTATATTTGCTGATTAGAGGGTTTTAATGAAAAGATTAAAGGTGTTTAACAAAAGATAACTTTCTTAACCTAGGATAATTTTGAATGTATTTCAAGATATAAAGCCACCTTTAAATCATCTACCTGAGGATCTTTGAAGATTTAGTGACAGTGGTGTGAATGGATGGTGGCCACCAGTGGCCAAATTACATCCTCAAACAGCTCACATCAAGCTATAGAACCACTTGTTCAGGAATGGGCTCTGATGACCAACAGTGAAATGGCTGTTTGCATTAAGAAAATGTAAATTCATAGGCAAATGTCAGAATCAGAATCTCTAGGTATAAGACCTAAGAATCTCTTTTCTTTTCAGTGCATATCAATGTTCTTGTATAAAAATCAAATGTACGTCTTTGATTCCAAGTATGTGTTATGGACAGTGTGATTATTTTATAATGCCAGATTAATCATTCTCACTGATAAACATAGACAAAGAACTTCCCCATTAATATTCAGGCCTTTTTGGTACTAGGGATTGAATTCAGAACCTTGCACTTGCCAGGCAGGTGCTTATGTTGCTGAACTATCTCTCTGACCCTCCCCATTATTATTAGTACTATTATTATTGCTATTATTATTACAAGTGATTGTTTTTTATCTTGCCTCAGGTTTATTTGTACAAAGAGCACACGAGGGCACCAGCCCCCCACAGATGGCACCCCAGGGGTCACACCAGTCCTTCTGTTTTTACATCAGCAGATAAGAGGCTTCTAATTTGGAGCCTTCACAGGGTACTGGACACCTTTAGTGGCCTGGGCTGGAGCAGAATCTGGAGCCTAGGCATTGGCTGGAGCAGAGGCTTGAGCTGAGACTGTCACCTTTTTGAAACACTGCTTGAATGTAAAAGTTTTCTTTTCTTGCAGGAGCTGGGGATTGAATATGGGGGCTTGTACTGAGCTATGTCCCCAGCCCTTTGTATTTACTTGTTTTAAAAACAAGATCTCAGCCAGGTTACACAGGCTGGCCTGGAACCTGCAATCCTCCTGCCTCAGTCTCCTGAAGAGCTGGAATTATGGGTAGACACCCTTGTGTTCACCAGGTACTATGTTTTTCATGACAATTGCTTTAATATTAAAATAATCATTTTCTTCCCTTTTTCTCAATTAGTAATGGCCTACCAAGCTTCTATAAACACTATTACATGAAGAAAAAAACAAATTGAGACACAATTATTGTGAGGGACAGGGGAGAATCCCAATTGAAGATTAAATTTGGTGCATTGTTCTCCCTGATGCATGCTAAACAGCCTTTTAATGGTGTTTCAGGTGCATAAACTGACTAAAACAAAGGTAGCATAAATTAGAATTATCCTTTTTCCAATTAGTGAGTACAATTTAATATTTTAGGTATATGCATAGGTTAATTAAAATAATTTATGCCTTTAATAAATGGATTAAATTGATTCTTTATTCAGTTCCATTCACTTCATATTTATTACTAACAAGGTTCAAAGTTTTTTGTTTTCTACTATGTGGAAAGAGAAATCAAATGATTTGGAAGATTCTCAAATCTTATTTTAATCACTGAACACAATGATGCAGAAAATTGCAGGAACATGTGTTTCTTAGATTAGGAATGTTACCATGATACAGAAAAAAAATCTTCGTCATTGTCTTGACTTTAATCCAATTAGTAAATACAAGGCATTACAAAAGACTCTGGTAACCATTGCGCAGTGAGGGAAAATGCTAGAAAGAAAACGCACAGAAAGAATTTTTAGCATTTAAGGGCTAGCAGAACTACAGCTGAAGGGTAAGGGTAAAGCACATGCAGTTAAGGCTTTCATATGTTGGGGCTTGAAGATTTTTTACTGTTTTATGACAGGGATTTCTTTTGTTTTCTTTTGTTTTTGCGTTGAGTGGCAAAGAAAAATTATGTTATCTCTAAAGTGATTTCCAGGCTGGGGAGATGGCTCAGTGCAATAAGGGCTTCCCTGGCAAGCACAAGGACCTGAGTTCAATCCCCAGTTCCACACAAAAAAAAAAAGACAAAAAATTCTAAAGTGATTTTCAGAGAAAAAGGATTTCCCTGTAAAAATAGCAAACATTATCTTTTCTGACTAACCAGGCTGAAATGTCGAAAGCTTTGAGGTGTTCATTAAGCATTTATTTCTATTTTGAACTTTTCCAAATTGTTTGCCTTAATGTATGTTCTTTAATATTTTTCAGAGTATAGGGGAAAACCCTAGGGTTTAAGCCAACACTTTTTGGTTCACAGATTCTAATGTCAAAGGTTGTGTATGTGATAGCTGTACACAAAATGGCTCCATTTGTTTAACGGCTTAATGATTTTACTTTCTCCCAGCAACCTAGGATATTATCTCAAGTCCCTGAAGTAAAGCTCTGCTTGATTCTACATTCTTCTCGTAATTCTCGATATTATAGTAATAAGGCTTCAGTGAAATGACACTGAAACATTGAGACAAATGACAAACTGTTATTATTACAAAAGATACTGGGAATCATTTTCGGTTTTGGTACACATCTTTGCATAATTATACTTTGGATATCTCCACCAGTATCTTGATGCTTGGTTTTATTTTTTTATTTTCCATAATTTTTATTGAAGAACAAATAGCAAAGAGAACATTTCAAATCAAATTAGTAGAACAGATTCAACAATTAATACATTGCTTATTGCTTCTGTAGCTGTTTTTTGTTGTACATGGTGCATACATGATATTCTATTTACAAACACTATTAGAGCAGATGCCTCTATTCATTGAATTGAGAGAATGTAGCTGTATACCTATCATTTTTTAAAAACTGAATTATAGTACAGTTTCAATAATTAATACTTCTTATGTTGTTATCTTCCTAGTGGTTATCCATAGCACACGAATCAGACAGAATATCTTGTCCAAACACTCTTAGTGCAAATCTTTTTTCTCATAGAATAACATGAAAGTACTGCATATTTATCCTAACTGTACCGTTTATACAAACACAGAACTGTCCTTCCTTTGTATCCCCTTTCTTTTGCTTAGTCCTGTCAGAGATGGGTATTCTATTGTCATTCAATTATTATAGGTGTCTGAACTCAGCGAAACAATCCAATACAGTCTAGCAGTCCACAACAGTAGTGGATTATCCAAAGAAGTTGTTGGCTTTATTTTCCATTTACAGCTCAGCATATTATTATGGCTTTATTTTATGCACCTCATTTTTATACTTTTCTGCTAGATGGTTAAGACCGAGATAAAGCAAGACCTATATAACAAAAAATGTAACTTTTGTATCTGATGAGGTCAGTCAAGTCCCCTCAGGGTTTATTCTGTAACCCTGTACCTCACTTTGTAGATCCTTTGACAGTATCAGCCATGTGGATGAGTCATGGCAATTGCTTCACCATTTTGCTCTCTGTGAGAGCCTGAGAGACTGTGGAGATCAGTGTGGAGACTCCTCACAAAACTAGGACTGGAAATCCCATTCAAGCCAGCTATCCCCTTACTGGGAATTTTCCTAGAGGAATTGATACTTGTTTTTAAAACTAATGCTATACCTTAAAATTGGCCTACATGTCTATTTTGCCTAATTGAAGAGTGAAATATTTTATGCTAATTTATTCCTTTTTGTAAAGGCTGACTGAAGAACTGCAGCCTCATGTATGCCATTGTGACAGGGTGAATATAGCACAATTCTTGGTATACATAGCATGCTCTCAATATTTATCAAACAAATGGAAAAAATGAAAAGCAGTGTCTTTAGAATATGGTGGCAAATTTGCATACATTCGTGTACACTAACATACAGACATTTTTGTGGCCACTGTAGAAGTGAACAAGAATTCTTTAAGATGTAAAAGCTGAGTTCTGAGTAGAGATGAATCAGTTAGTGTTGCATAATTTTGATAGCATTTGGAAACCCCCCATGACCTTGTACTGGAGCTTCTGTTCCTGTCCTAGTGAATTACAAACACTGAATCTCTCCAATACAGATTCTCAAAATTTGGAGGACAGAACTTTTGTCTTACATCACTTTTGGAGTCTTGACAGCATTTAATTCAGAACAGTGGGTCTAAATACATGCTTGAATGCTCCACAATCTATACCACTTAGGGTTTTTAGAAAACCAAAAATAAAAACAAAATTCCAGATTATGTCATACTAGGGCATTTTGTAGCAACTGCTACTGGATAGAGATTTTTTTTCAGAAAATATTATAGCCATCAAATTTTGTGAGTTTGGATAAAAAGAATCACATCTTTCGTCTTCTCATGTAATGGGTAGATACAGCTAATCAGTTGAACATCAAACCTAACACAAACAAGTGATCAGTTATTTTACAATTACAGAAATAGTTCAGGCATGGTAGTACATATCTGTAATCCCAGCACTTGTGAGGCTGCGGCAGGAAGACTGTGGTGTTTCAGGCCAGTCTGGACTAGGCCAGCCTAAATTACACAGGGAGACTCTGTCTCAAAAAAAGTTACACAGTAGATTGCACTGCAGTGATCTATGTTGGGCATTTTTCAATTAGTTGTGTTGAATGGTACTAAAACAATAGGTAACATTTATGGGCTCCTTCTTATATGCCATATAGCATTCCTTCAAATTCTCTATGGAGTAAATAGTTTTATTCTTCTTCTTCTTTTTTTTTGGGGGGGGTAAGGAAACTGAGGCTAAGTCCAAGAGCTAGTAATGAAACAATGCAAATCCAGAGCAGTGTAGGAAAAAGGCAGGATATTTGTGTTGCTATAACAAATGCTTGAGACTGGGTAACTTATAAATTATACAATTTTATTTTTCATAGTTCTTGGTGCTAGAAGTTCAAGACAAAGGTGCAGCAGGCTCAGTGTCTGAAGAGAGGCCAGCCTTTCTGCTTCCAAGATGATAATGTGTTTCTTAATCCTCTGGAAGGAATGAATGCTATATCTTCACATGGAAAAAGGGCAGGAGAGCAACACAGATGAACTATCTTTGAAACATCTTTTATAAGATTATTAATGAGTTCATGAAGACGAAACTCTCCTGCCTCAATCACTTCCCCAAAGACCTCACCTCTTCATACCATCACATTAAGCATTACATTTCAACATGGATTTTGAAGAGGACGTATATTCAAAGCACAGCAGCCACTTACTACATTTTCCTCCATAAAAATAAGGGAAATAATGAACTATGAATTTACACCTTAAAGAAAACCACATGCAAGTCTACACATTGCAGAGGAATGAAAAAGAGATAAGGCCCTGGACCAGCCAAGACAGTGGAGTAATGTAGATAGAAATTATGAAATTACAATTACACTATTTCTGTCCTGGGTGTTGGCTCTGATAAGATACTGGCAAAGAAGAAATTCAGTGAAAGAGAGAGGGGAGGGAGGGATAGAGGGAGAGAAAGAGAGAGGGAGAGAGACAGAGAAAATAAATCACTTGATTTTCCACTGCTGTAGACTCCATGTTCTGCAAAGGATAAGAAAGACCCAAAAGGAACATGTCCTGCTAAATTCAATAGAATATGCCAAAGAAAGTATGTCCAGTCGTCTGTCCTGTGATGAGTAGAGGAAATTTCCCTCTGGCTTTCTGTTATTCCTGATAGTTTATAGTGTAGCAGCAGGATTATTTCCATGGGAGACTGTATTTTAGGAATAACAGTCTTTATGGCCAGTGACTGAGCATGGGATCTCATACGGATTGAAATAGAATTGTGCTTGGCCCAGTTTGTTGTTTTCTTTTTGCTTAGATACTTTCCCAGGTTGCCAGGGTGACTGCAATGGAAGGTCGTACCTACCAATGTAAGATTTGGTGGGCCTTCATTGAAACAAGTTTATAGGCTTGGGCATGGAGATTTATGAGCATATGGTTCAACTCTACTTTCTTTAATTAGTCCTGCTTCTTTCCTTATCTCTTTCAGATTTATGAAGTTTTAACAAGGCAGGGGAAGGAGTGAAGGATGGGGCAATTCAGGCAGGGTCAGATAGGGGTGACCCAACCCAGGTGTTCCCCTATTTCTAAAAGATTCCAGGCAGGGGTCAAACTGAGTTGATTATGCCCCAGTCTTCCCTATTTCTAAGGTGAATCAGCTACTAAACTGGAGCTTCTCTGGCTTAGGATCAAATTAACCAAAGGCCGCTATCCCCTAAAATAAGCTACCCCAAGTCTCCCTTAACAATTTCTTCTTAACGTTAAATCAAATAGCCTTTAAAAAAATGTGGTGCCACCATTTTGCTGCTTGCAATTATTCAGACTGGGAAGCTTTCTGGAATCAGTAGGATGTGGGCTCACTGAGAAAGAGAGAGAGACCTAGATAAAGACATGGGAAAGTGTGATAAAAATGACACAGAAAGTCCTTGAGAATTTACTGGTATTAGAAAGGCTTTTAAAAACCAATCACAAATTCAATACAATTAATTTTCTTAAAGAAGCTTGTAGAGTGTTTCCTGAGCAGCAGTAGAGGTCACTTCAAATGAAGTAAATAAACCACAGCTAATGTGCTGACATTTTAAAGAGAAAAGACACTTGCTAAAAATGTTCATCCAATTTCCATTACTTACTACAAGTCATTAGAAACAAGGAATGTGCTCATCGATCTAAAGCAGTTCAAATGCTATTCTCTTTATTCAATCTGATTTAGCCAGAGAGAAATTCAAGATTTTGTCCTGAGACAGCCAGACAGGCAGACAGACAGGCAGAGAAAAGCTCTTTAGGTGAGAAGCTATTGTTTTTCAGCCCTCATCCGAAAGGAACAACTGAGTTTATAATAGTAAATCTACTGAGTGACTTATAGTGTCTTGCAACACCAGCATAATCCATAATTCAGATTAATCAGGCAGAGTCTTAGTCCCCATCCCAGACCTAGGCAATGGAAATCTGAATTTAACAAAATGTTCTGTGGATTCATATGCACATTAGTGTTTGAGAAGCATTGATTTGGGTCACTATGAAATTTTACTCAAACATTCAGCAGAAAAGAGAGCAATTTAAGGAAAGGAGACAGTGCCACTATACTTGGTCAAAGCACCTTTCTCCAAAGATGTATCAGCATGGGCAAACTAGCTCCTATCCACTAACCCACACTTCAAGTAAAAATTTAATGTGCTTCATTGTCATATGGCCCAACAATTGCACACAAAAGCAAGTCTTGATGTGTTAAGTGCTGTCCAAAATGCAAACTAGAGGCAGACATTAATTCAAAGGACCAACCAACATTAATTCAATTATTACACAGGAATGTTTTGACAGAATTTTCATATGGGTAATGTTGCTAGTCACAGAGAACTTGCCAAAGTGATGCAAAACTGAGCACAAAGATGTATTTGGTCTTAGAGGAATAACATTTAGGAAAACTCAGCTAGAGCAGGCACAGAGCTTCAGCAAGCTAAAGAGAAGATGCCATCATGGAAGAGTGATGCAAAATATCTGGGCCACATTTGGCAGCCACCATCAAAAGCCATTTGGGGAGTAAGGCTATGTAAAAACATTCACACCCAAATGGAATTTAAGGAAATTTCCTTTGAGTAGTTTTTGTTTGATACCAAGTGGAGAAATTTTATTTCTCTATCACAATAATTTGATTTAAATGTTCTCTAAGAAGGAAATATGTTTTCCCACTTTTCCTCATGTGCCATGAGGACTTAATCGCTTATTCTGAAGTTTTATTTGGAATTGGCAGGTAGAGGCTTATCCCATGGAATGAAGTTGCACAGGCACTGGTAGAGGTTGGCAAGAATAAAAGGCTAAAAATAGACACATATCTCTAACTCATCAAATGACTATATAGGCCTACCAGTGAGAAAATACCCACAAGAGACCAGTTTCGCTGCTGCCAAACTCAGCCCAAATCACTCTATAGTAAATCCATTAAAAGGCGAAGTGTTTAGTTGTTTTTTTTTTTTTTTTTTTTTCAGAACCAAGGATTGAACTCAGGCTCTTGCACTTGCCAGGCAAGTGCTTATTGTACTGAGCTACCTCCCCGGACCCTGTTCATTTATTTTGATTCAATCTTTTTATGGAGAAAAAAAGTGTGTGTTTTTAAACACTTTTTTTACTTCCATGAAGCAAATTCATGTTTATTTCTTTAGAAAACACTGACCATCTTAATGGAAAATTCCTGATTATAGTGACACTTTGCTAGTCTTACCACAAGTCATCTGAGAATAATAAGGGTTTAAATAAAGTTGACTATCTGAGTCCATTGTTCTTTTTTATGCTCAACCTCGTGTCTTGTTTTGCTGGGTTGGGAGAGATGGAGTTGAGAAAACAAATTTGATATCATTGCTTCAAAACACACAGTCAGAGACTGCCACACAGTAATTCCTCCAAACCTACCTGGGCTTTGTAGTGCAAAGATAGTTACTTGCCATGACCATGCATTGGCCAGTAGAAGGACCTTTTGTATTTGAAGAACAAAGAGGTGATAGCAGTACCATGTTTGCAAAACTATGGGAGAAAGTTGCACAAATCATTTATAATCACCATCAAAGCAAAATCCACATTAGTCTGAGCATTTGGAAGCTGCTAATATGTATAGTGAATTAACAGTTCACAAGGTGCTATAGGTAGTCCCCAAGATGATCCTCCATCCCCATACTGGGTAATCCTTTCCCTTGGAGCATTTACTGAATCTAGCGTTGTTTGCTTCAAATGTACAGAATAAGGCATAAGTGACTGGAAACCTGGTCGTGTTGCATCTCTCACAAATGCACTCATCATTATCTGTTCTTGGAAAGTCTGTTACCATATATTGGCATCCCTGTAGAAAGAGGCAGATGTGACAAAAATAGCTGAAGCCTCTGGCCAACAGCTGCCTGAGTAAGCTTGGAAGGTGACCTTGTAGTCTCATGAAGATGAGACAGCTGTAGCTGAGAAAGAGCCAGCACCACCTAGCCAAGCTGTTTTCTGATTTTCCTCCACAGAAACTGTGAGATAATAAATGCTCATTATTTTAAGATGCTAATTTGGGAATGATTTGCTACACACCAATGGATAACAAATACCCAGGAGTTTTATGGGTTTTTTTTCTAGATTTATTCTCTCATTTACTCAGCCATGAAAGTTAATCATTTACTGAACATAGGAAACATTTAAAATGCTGCTGATTTCTAGGCCTTATATACATAACACAAAGGGGAAGATTTCTTAATCACCAGTGTATTAATATTAATTAATAATGTTAATAATAATTAACATGCACTGACATTTAATATTACAGACTGGTGGGGTATGTTTGGGGAATTTGACACAAATGTTTAACATACCTGGATCACATTTGATCCCATAAGCCCCTTCTCCCTTTCCTCCCACTTCTTGTTGGTTCTCTTCATTGTCCACACAGAAAATGATTTTGAACTTGGAGCTTTGTGTCTCTGGCAATCCCCTTGTTGAAGCTAGAGGCTGGTGGAAATAAATCTATCATTTATAGTTAGTAGTAATAATTTGTTATTCATATATTAGTGAGCCAACAAATATTTTTAGATTGCATATTTCTCTATAACATGTGCCTGCTTATTTTCTTCAAAACTAGATATGGCAATACAAGCCCCACTCCTCTATTCTGTATATCCATCTAGCCACTAGGTCTTTCTAGTTCTCCAAATTCATATGCTTCTGGCTTCTCTGAGAGGCCTTCTCTGATTCTCCTGGTAGACCACTGAATGCATTAGAAATTTTCCTGTCAATCCAGTCTCCTCTCATGTCTCTTGAAACAAGAGCCCTAACTCTGCATCTATGTATCCCATAATCTAACACACAACTTGGCTGTTATGGTCATTTCAAAATACAACAACACGTCATAGACTAGGTGGCTCATAAACAACAGACATTTACTTGTCACAGTTCTAAATCATGGGAAATCCAACATCAAGGTCCCTGGCAAGGGTTGTTTCCTGACAGCCCTTACAAATAATAGATGATGTCTTCTCTCTGTGGCCTCACAGGAGGGAAAGTGTAAGGATCTCCTTGGGGTTTCTTTTATAAAGGCATAATTCTAAACTTGAGGGTTAGGATTTCAACATTTGAAGTTGAGGCCCTAAAATTCAGTCTGTAGCACTGGCACCTGAAGGTGCTCAGTGATTGTTACTTTACTGAAAAGGCATTGGTAGCAGGACATAGGTTCAGAGAGACTTCCCATAGTGTTAGTAAAAGGCTATAGCCTTATTACCAATCTTTCTGAAATAACAGAGAGCCAGTTTAAGGTGAGTTAGGCAAACACAAAGATTTTCCTAGAAACAATGTCCATTATAACTTGCAAATTATAACTTAAAACTTTCAACTATTGTTTTTGCTTTTCCATTATTCATTGTGCATAACAACTATGTGCATTCTGTTTTTAAAGGAAAGTAGTTATTTCAATTAATGTTGGTTGATCCACTAACTAATCTAACAAATTGATTATTGAGGTCTCAGGGTTTTTTATGGATGATTAGTAGTTTTATTAAAAATCAAGGTACTAAATAAATGTTTGTTGAATACTAATTACAATAAATTCTTTTAAAATTATGGTAATAGAAGAGCTGGCCAGATAGCTCATATGACTAAAGCACCTGCTGAGGCAGAGTACAGTGGCCAAGGTTTGTACCATTGTTGGTCCTGAGCTGAGAGGGTTATTGAGACTGGGTATGGTGGCAATCCTAGCCCTCGGGAGGCTGAAAACAGGAGAATCATTACAAGCCTGATCTATGCAATGAGATCCTGTACTAAACATATAAAAAATGTGGTAATAAAGCCACATTCTCCAATTATTATCAAAAATATGTAGCTGTTAATACATTGGTTAGGGTAACCTGTAAAATGGTCTCCCATTTTTAGCTTATCTGTTTCATTTATTTGTGCCATTCCTTATTCTTGGCTAAAGTTGAAGTTCCATTTTAAGGTAAGTTTGGGGAATGCAAAATTACAAATTTATGTTCCAATACCCAAAGAACTGACACCAGTGAATGCTATGGCCTTAAGTACAGCTTTCTATTTTTGCACCTTTTTCATCGGTAAAACAACAGTGTTGTAACTCTCTTATTATGTTGCCCAGGACCTGGACTAAATTGAGGCAAGGAGCACTCATCTCATGAGCAAGGAGGAAAACAACACCACAAAATTTTGCCAGTAAGTCATAGAACAATCTTAATGTCATATTTTTCAGGATTCAAAATTAATGTAAAAATCTCTGATAGCCAAAGTATCAATATTTAAAAGTAGTATCATTATGATTGATATTTCCCTTTTGCTTCAGGTTCTAGTATGGCTCAGTACAGTGTTGTTAATGATCTGAATTTTGACTTTTCCATAAAAATTTTCTACCGGGAGTGGTGACACATGTCAGTAATCCCAGCACTTAGAAGTCTGAAGGAGGAGGATCACTGAGATTTCATGGCCAGCCTGGGCTTACACATGAGTTCAACACTAGCCTGAACTATAATGTAACTCTGTCCAAAAAGATAAACGATTGCCTGAAAATGGTCATCTTGATATTTTTGGTTTCCTTCAATTTTGCATTGCACATCAGTGTTTCACTTCTTCCACCTGGCTGCCAGTCCTCTGACGTGTAAGTCACTGACCATCCTTGTTGCTAGGTACTGTTGAGACATGGTAGATCTTGCCTTTTAGGAGTTCTTAGCTTCATAGGGAAAGACTGGAACATATATACACGTGAATTAAAGACAGCAGGAATAGTGTTGGTATGGAGCTAACCACAAAAAACAATGATAGCAGAGAAGACTACATGCATTGAAAACCACAGCTGTTCTTCTGAAGGTGGTATACAACATGGTGGTTAGGGGTACAAGTCCAACTAAATGTTATAGAGTCAAGCATTGACTTTTCCAATTACTGACTGTTGTGTTGGGTATGTCATGCCTTATCTCCTGTGTTCTACTTTTTCATTTGTAAAAGTCAAGATAATGATCATACCCACTTCATGAAACTCTGAGGACTAAAAGAATCAAGACATATTGAGTCCTTTGAATAGTGCCTGGCTTGTAATGAAAGCTCAAAACTGTTACCTATATGTGGAAAGCATTCATTTTCAATAGAGGAGTAGCTCAACCAGATAATATTAAAACAAAGACTCTTCTAAGTAAGCTGGTGGGAGTTTCAGTGATTTTTATCTTTCTCTGACTTGTCATTCTGTCCCAGACTATTCTGCTTTAGTTCTAGTTGAGCAGGAAAAACTGTTTCATCCTTGGCAGGTCTTCCAGATTCAGCAGACTGTGACTGGATCATTTAAAAGTTAATGGACAATTCTTGGCTCACGTACAAATGTGCAGATCCTCCTCATCATTATTCCTAATCCTTTGATATCAAGAACACGTGGATACTAGTAATATTCCCCTTTAGAATGTACAAGGAGTCTTTTATTCATATTTGTTCACAGGGAGACCAATATGAACCCTTTCAGGTGGGCAGAAATTGTTCTCCAGTACCTTTGAAATCCTGTTACTTCAAGCATGAAATGGAACTGGAATGAAAACATCTCCTTTTTATGTTTCTTCTTTGTATCTCTCTATCTCTATCTCTTCCTCTGCCTCTGGCTCTGTCTCAGTCTTGGTCTCTGTCTCTCTACCTGTATGTCATTATTGTTAGTGTAATATTAAGGGTTGAACCCAGATGCTTTGCACTGAACAGGCCCATTTTATTACTTTGAAACAAGGTCTCACTAGCTGCCTAAATTGAGAAGCCTGAATTTTTGAAATTTGTTTCTCCTTCCTTGGACTCCCAGAATGCTAGGATAACAGATGTGCTCCACATCTTGCTAAAGCATTTTCTTTTTTATTATACATGTTATCAGATTGGGATCCTGGGGATCTTCTTTCCAGGTCCTTGATTTCCTGAGCAAAGAACTGGAAAACACCCTGAAAAGGCAGGGAGGGCGTTGACTTATTGAAGGTGGGAAAAAAATACCAGGCCTCCAAAATCCACTCTGTATGACAAGAGTGGGCCAGTAAGGAAGGTTCACAGAAGCCCAAGGAGAAAGGGAAAAGGGCCTTTGTAACCAAAATACTTGAGTTAGTCCCTACCTCTCATAAATATGGCTCTGTGACAATTGTCTTATAAAACTCATTTGGCCTTACTGAATGTGTACTGTCTTATTGAAAAATTCCGTTGGCCTCACTGAATGTGAGTGAAGGATTAAGAATAGTTTCTTTTCAAGGGGTCAAACATGTTCACTGGAATAAACATAAAGTCTTTAATAAATGGTGCTGGAGAACTGGTTTTCCACATACTGAAGACTAAAATTAGACCCATGTCTATCACCACACACCAAAATCAAAATTGACCAAATATTTAAATATTAAAACAGAAAAACTAAATTTACTGGAGGAGAAAGTAGGTAGGAATCTTCAAGACATATGGGTAGGTAGAGAGTTCATGAACAAAAACCAAACTGCATGGAAAATACTTCAAAGAATCAGCAACTGGAATCTCATCTTTTTGAAAAGTCTCTGCATATCAAAATAAATCACCAAAAGAGTAAAAAGAAAATCCACAAATCAGGGAAAAAGTTCTTAGCCAACTGTACCTCAGAGAGAGGGATTCTATCTAGAACACAAAAGGAATTTAAGATATCATACCTCCAAAATCCAAAGACCCAGTCTAAAATGGGGATTTAAGATGAATATTCACTTCTCAGTTGAAGAAATACAAATGGCAAATAAATATATGAAAAATGCTCAGCATCATTGGTCATTCAAGCAGTGTCAATTACAACAACAATGGGATTACATCTCACCCCAGAAAGAATGGCTATCATTAAGAAGTCAACCAATAACAAATGCTATAAGAGCTGTGGGAAAAAAAGGAACCCTTCACTGTTGGTGGGAGTGCAGACTGATACAAGCACGATGGAAATCAATGTGGAGATTTCTCAAAAAGCTAGAATTGGAGGTCACATTCAACCCAACTATTCCCTTTCTGGATATTTTTCCAGAAGGACTGAAAACATCATACCACAGTGATATATGTGCACCCATGTTTATAGCAGCACAACTTGTCATAGCTAAATTTTGGAAACAGCTGAAGTACCCATCAACTGAGGAATGGATAAAAAAGATATGGCATTTTACACAATGGAGTATTATTCAGCTATAAAAATGATAAATTTGAGGCTTTTATCAATAAATGGACACAACTAGAGACCATACTTATAAATAAAAGAAACGAGATTTGCACACATAAATATCATACTGTCTCACTCTGAATAGATACTGTGAAAGGGCCAGAAACTTTCCAAAGGGGAGGAATACTGGGATGAAAGAAAGGAGAAAAGATAGAAAGAAGGAAGGGAAAAAGAAATATATATGCATATATACAAGATAATTGTACTGATGATATCTGCTGGCCTACTAAAAGGAGCAATTAGTGCTTAAATTTTTTCTCCTTTTTAATTTTTATAACTTTTAATTTTTTTTACCAACTTTGCCTGATTATATCTCACAATATAAACAACTAATTTGAAGAGAACACTATGCAATACAACAACATTTTGAAATTCCTATTATTTTATCTTTTTTTTATTTTTCTTTTTCACGGAACCAGGGATTGAACTCAGGCCCTTGTGCTTGCCAGGGAAGCACTTATTCCACTGAGTCATCTTGCCGGCCCAATTCCTATTATTTTATTTAGTGGAATTCTATATTGTTTCTAATTTTTTTACTATTTTATATTTTCTTTTAAAAAGAAGAGAAAATGTTGACGTTCCCTCCTGTATTCCCTCAGCTCTTATCAATGTGTGCAGCCTGACTTCCAACTGCTAGAAGTTACATCTCTTTGACTCTGGACTTTCAGTGGCTTCCAGAGCCTACTCTGGCCATGAGAATGAGAAACAGAAAGTACCATGGAGTCCCCCACTGGATAAGCAATCCTTATCCAATGATTAAGGCAAGTTGGTATATGACTACTTCAGTTCACTTGGCCTTTGGATGACAGAACTCTGAGATGCATATTCTATGCCATTTCCCAGAGTTCCCAGCAGTAGGAAGCTCCCTTTACCCATGGTGATAACGTGTTCAATAAGTGTTTAATTACTTCCCTTGCCTCCTCACTTTACTCCCTTATCAGTGTTTCCTGACATCATCTCCCGAATAAAATTCTTACATTTAAGTTCTTGTCTCAGTGTTGTGGTTTGAGATTTTTGCAAGGAGAAAAATATAATACAGGATACATTTTATAAGATTATTTTATAATGAATCACCTAAAGAATCATATACATGTACAGGAGATCTGCCCACACAATAAGGACCAAAGACTAGCTGAGGGTCTGGATCTTAATATCCTGAATGAGTTCTCTGAAAATCTAGAGCTCATAACTGCCTCCCACAAGTCTGAAGGCCTAGAGCCCAGGACAATGTCTAATGCAGGACCACTTCATGGATCTGCTCTAAGAAGGCTCAAAGGTCATTAGTGAAAACTAGAAAGCATATTCTAGTGGGATGAAGGATCTCTGCTAGCAGCTTAAGGTACTTGAACTGAAGCCAGAAAGCAATGTTCAAGTCAAGAACCAGAGCTCCCTGGAAAAGTACCACACCATCCTCAGCAAAAGTGAGCTCCTGAGCTACCCTAAGGATGAGTAAAGCTGAGATCACATCAGGAAAGCCAATGTGACAAGCTTTTATAGGAGGCTGAGTTGTACACCATCTTCTCCAGAAGTAGGAAGTTATGCTCAAGATGAGGACCATAGCTCCCCAAAATGAACCCTAGCCATCTTCAGCAACAATGGGATTCCAAGATCCTCCTCTGATGAGATCAACCAAAAGTTCATCAGGAAAGCCAGCATGAGGTCTTCCTGCAGAACAGAGTAAGAGTAGCTTCCAATAGCTCCAACAGCTGCTCCAAACAGCTTCCACAACAGCCTACACCAGTTCTTCTCCAGTTCTTCCTCTCATGCTGCTGGAAACAAACCTCAGGTAAGCCTCCCACACCCAGTACCATGCTAGGTCAGTTCAGCTGGGTGTAACAAGTTCACCATGAGTTGGCAATCGATAGCACTCAGGTTCTGCTTTTGGGAGAAGTCACATCTAGAAATATATAAGAATTAAGAAACATCCACTGGATCTGACACTTCCATTGGTGGTCTGAGTAAGTTGGCATTGAGTAGAGGGAAAAGAGTCACACTTCAAGAAACAGGAAATGAATAGAAGAGGAAATGATGGAAAAGATGGCTCAGCAGCAAAATGACTGATAGAAGAGATGCATTGTGGGAACATTATGTTTCTGTTCAATAGGATCAGATCAACAGCACTCTCAAAGTTTTGTCAGACTCAACTTTGTCCAACTGTGTCTTAGAGGGAATAGTGTTTACTTCCTCCGATAGTTGTGAATGGGTCAACTAGTTCACCCTAAACCAGGCAGGCGACCTACTTGTGACTATAGGATACCTCCCTGGTCATCAAAGTAAAGTGATATAGCAAGAAGGTCATTTATTGCAGCACCCCACTATTTTCTAGGCTCTCCCACGTGTTTTTTTTTCTGTTCTTCAAATCCTAGTGACATACTGACCTTTGCTCCATATTACTAGAAGTAATTTTTGTAGCCAAGAGTAATAATTAAAGAAGGCTACAACTAGACAACTAAGTGTCGTTTCTACTCAAAATTGTTTTCTGATCATAAAACTCACTTGTGACCAATGCAGAAAATTCAGAAAGTACTGCATAGAAGGCCAGGGAGATAGTTTAATGGCATAAGTGTCTTCCTGGCAAGCACAAGGTCATGAATTAAAACTTTGGTACAAAAAAAAGAAAAAAAGCAAGAACTGCATAGAAAACTATTCAGAAGAAGAAGAAGAAGAAGACAAACCTGATAATCCATTATGCAAAGGTAACATTTTTAATTCAGTTGACATAATACTATGTCAATTTAGTTTCCAGTCCATAGAATTGGTATTACTCTTCTTTGCTGTCTTATGTTTTTACTGAACACTTTCTCACACATTTCTTTACCTATCAAATATAGTTTTAATTGTTCATAATATTCAGTCTTATGGTTCTATCACACTTTTCTAAAAGTTTCACCATCATTTAATATGTCAGCTCTCTCAAAATTCAATCACAAAGAATTTTATGACGAATATCTTTGATCATAAATTTTGGTCTGACAGCTCTGATTCTTCTGTCCATGGGATTGATTTCTAAAAGTGGAGTTATTGTTTCAAAAGGAATGAACCTTTTATAAGCCTTATTTCCAAATGAGAATATGCCAATTTCCATTGGTTCTTTTAATGGAATTTTAAACATGGTGCATGTGAGAAAACATGTGATCTTACTGCTCAGTCTAATTTCTTTGATTTACATTTGTTCTCTTTCTAAATGGTATTTGTGTTAGCATTTTTCTTGGGGATTTACACAAAATCTTCATGTACTAAAAATAGTAATCCCATGTTACATTTGTTCTTCATGTATTAAAGATAGTAACCCCATGTTACTTTTTCTTATCTTTTTCCTTTTCCAATTAGATTAGGTTGCTTTTAGCTACCTAAATATTTAAAATTTTTGTACCATTTAGACTAGCAGGTGCCAGGGATATAGCCTAGCAAACACAAGGTTCTGAGTTCAAGTCCAAGTACCAAAAATTTTTTTTTAAAAGAGACCAAACTTTGTCCTTGCGAAGTGAAGCAGTGTTTTATCTCAAGTCTTCTGTTCAGTATGTTGTCACTAATGCTTGCTTATACCCACTTCTAATTTGTCTTTTTTGCCTTTTTAATTTTAACTTTCCGGTTTGGGTTTTTTCAGGCAGTATTTTAAAAGCAACACAGCCAAATTTTTTTATAATGAGAGTACAAAATAGTATGAAAATAGAAAAATTACAAGTGATATATAATTTCACTTAATAAAGTGACATGGATTTCACAGTATTTGCTGTAATGCATAATGTTGTCTTCCAAATAATTATGCATATTACCAGACATATGCAAGCAAAATTGGAAGAAAAAAGAAATATATAAGAAATTAAGAAGAGAAAAAGGAGAAACAATTGAAAAAAGGGACAAAACAAATTGAACATTATCTTTTCCATTCTATAGGCCTGCAGAAATCGCAACAGTTGTTCAAACTATCTTGCTTACATACATAGATAAGTCTCTTTCCCCCACTCCCTCTCCTGTCCTTCTCCTCAACTCAGTAACCTTTCCTTTTGAATAAGTTAATTTCCTTTTCCCAGTATCTATTGTATCCTTCTGATTCCATTTTTCTCTTTCAGGTTCTCACACTAAGGAGACAATATGATGCTTGCACATGCAGGTATGATTTACTTCACTTAAGAGTATGATCTCTAGTTGCATCCATTTACCAACAAAAGTCTCAAATTTATCCTGTTTTATAGCTGAATAATACCCCAATTGTGTAAAAATACCACATCTCTATCCCTCATAAATGACACAATTCCTCTCCACAAATATAGTGAAGACCAAGATAAAGAAAATTTCCTCTCAGAACATAACTAATAGTGTTTATCTGGCCACAGTTTATGTTGGAGACCTGTGATATATATTTTACTCTGGTTAAATCAGATAAGTAGAACACTGAAAGTTAAGAATTTAAGTGCACATTAAACTTTGCTGATTGTTATTGTTTGTGTCTAGATGTCCCCCTAAAGCCTCATGTGGTCATAGGTGGGGATTTTTATGAGATAGCTGAATCTAGAATGTGTGATGAAGGGATTAAGAATATGTAAATTACAAGAAAGATGGCAGAGTGGTAAGCAGTAGAGAAAGAGTTTCTTTGAGTGTGGCCATCCAGACACTGTAATATAGCAATGTGGGAAAGACAAGAGGGAGGGATATAAGTTTCCTGGACCCAGAAAGGATCTGAGGCAATAACTGAAGCCCACAGAGTGAAGAGAGAAACTACAATGAAGAAGAAAGAGGTAGACAACACGCCTCCTTCCTGAGATGGGACACATTGCATGAAAGCACCAATTCAAAACTTTGGACTCATGATTAAGTGCTGATGACACCAGGGGCCCTCACAGAGAGACACAGCAGTATAGAGGAGCAGTGGACATGAAGGACTGCACTGGCTGGCAATGTGTGCTGAGCGTTCAGTAGTTCCATGTGAAAAAGCAATTGACCAAGGGCCATCTTGGAGAAGGACCAATTGAGCTTAGAACTCAGAGAAGCTGCTAGGTCCATCTAGCAGCTCCCAGTTGGGCTCATTCCCACAGAAAGTGTGCTGATAGCTGCAGGCTGAACAATCTTGTCTTGCCCAAAAGGTACAGGCTGGCTCTGAATACCCACTATCCCACCAAAAAGCTGCTCCTAACTTGGTGGAATAAATAAGGATCAAGACTTTATCTCTACATGTTGTCTTCCAGTGACAACAGAGACAAACTTAGAAGTGGACTTATATTTTTTTCTCTCTTGTTTGTTGTATCTTGTTATTGTTATGGTTTTGTTTTTGTTTTTCATTTTTCTGTTCCTTCATTGTTTGATCCTGCTTTTACATGTGTGAACCTGGTTTCTAGCTTCTTTGTGGTTCTCATTCTGTTCTGTTCTTTTTATCTCTTCCGTATTTCTTTCCCTCCAGTCATCTGCACCAGTTTCCCAATATAAACATGGTCCCCCTTCCTCTACCCTACTTCTAATCTCTTCTTCTTCTACATCTCTACTTTTCCCGAATATCTGTGTAAATTTTAACCCCTGAGGGTAAAATTGATGAATTAAAGACTGTATGCTGCATAGAATTTTCTGGTCTGTTTTAAATTTTGTTATATGTCTGCAAAGTAATTCATATGGTTAAAGGTGAAACATTAATGGTTTACCTCTGTTTATCATTTCCTAGGCTGTGATTATTGTCACTGTTACAGTCAAAAGTGAGATGATTTTTCTAAGCAGCAATTCTTCCTATTATTCTAACATAGAAATTAACTCATAGTCATAGAACATATTGTGGCACAAGGCCAAGGAAACAGGAACTGGGGCAAACAAGCAATAACTTCTCATTCCTAACAATTTGAAGAAGTAAAACCTTGATTTTCTTGGTACTGAGACTTGAACTCAGGATCTTGTGCTTGCCAGGAAGGCTTTGTGCCACTGAGCTATTTCCTCAGCAGAAGAAGTAAGATCTTACAACAGACTCAAAATCCAAAAAAAAACAAACAAACAAAAAAAAAAAAACAGTTATGCCAAGAAGATACCTCAGAGAAGTAGTCATTTTCTAAGTGTTCTAAATACTAGCATTAAAGCAACCCACCACAGGCATTTACAAGGATCAACCCAGGAATTAAAATAAAATAAAAAGACACATAAAAAAGATGTGACATCCATTTCACCAAAGGAAAATCCAGGGGGCAATGAAATAGAGCACTCAGATGGCCTCTCTGAAGTAGTAACAACAGAGCAACTGAATGAAGCTCCAGAAAAAAAAAATGAAATCAGAAGTAATTTCTCAGATAACTGCAGAGATGGTGACCACAATGAAAACCATACTTAGTGACTCTAGAGCAAACACTGACAAAAAATAGCAGAGCTTGAGGCAATTATGGAAGCCATTTATTTCTTAGTGCTCAAACTAAGAAATCTATAAGGCAGATGCAAGCAGATATCCAAAATAAGAACTTCACTGAAAGTTTCTGTCACAGATTAAGCCAGTATGAGAACTGGATCTCAGATATAGAAGATAGGCTTGTGGTGCATGATCACAAAATGAAAGTCCTTAAAAAAAGCAAGAAATCATGGGAAATCTAATCCAGAAGCTGCTACATGAGGCAAAGAAGTATATAACATTGATTGAGGTTAATGAAAGAGCAGGAGACACCACAAATGTCATAGATGTCATGGGAGAAAACTTCCATGGGGGGGAGAAGAATTTGAATTACAAATATGGATGACATATAGAACACTGATTACCCACAATAAAAAAAAAAAATCTACAGCCAGGTATAGCGTAATCAAGATTCCAGAAATACAACACAAGAATACAATGTTAAAAAGTGTTAGGAAAGAGAAGCACATCACCCATAAAGGAATGCCCATCACAATCACAGATGACTGCTCAGTACAAACTCTCAAGTCAAGGAAAGCTTGGAGTGAAGTATGTCAGGTTCTAAAGGAAAAAATGTATTCAACCCAGATTTTTCTTTCTTTTCCTTTTTTGTTTTAGTTCAGGATCTACAAGGTCTCACTATGTTCGCAGAATTCATAGTGATCTGCCTGTGTTCAGCCTCCCAAGAGCTGGGATTACAGGGACCCACCACCACACCCAGTATCAATCACCATCTCAGTGCACCCCAGGGGTGGGGCCAGCACAGAAGGCCAGGGTTCTCAACCCAGACTGATGTACCTCAAAGCTATTTTTCAATTGAGAAATAAGATATTTTCATAATAAAGAACATCTGAGGAAATTTATGATCACTAAACCAGCACTCCAAAATGTTTTGAAGGACATTATTGAAAGAGATAACAATGACTACAACTCCATGAGTCAAAACAGAAGGAATCCACCAGGCAATGGGACAAAAAAAATTTAAAAAAGGGAGAGAGTAAAAGGAGGAGAGCCAACAGCAGGAAAATAACATGACAAGGATGTCTATACATATCAGTCATAGCCATCAATGTTAATGGTCTCAATTCACCCATCAAAAGATACAGACTGGCAAGATGGATTAAGAAGCAAGATCCAACAATATACTTCATACAAGAAACACATTTATTTAAAAAAAATTCATACACTGAAAGTCAAAAGATGGAAAACAACAGTCCTTGAAACAGTATCCTCAAAAAATTACAAGTAGCTAGTCTATTTGCAGACAAAGTGAATTTAAGCCATGACTAATTAATAGATATAAAGATAGTTGGAAAAGTAACAATCCAAGAGGAAGAGATGACAATTATAAATATATATGCAACAAATGCCAGTGCACCTAAATAAATAAAACAAATATTAACAGGGATAAAAAATTAACTTAGTACTACTACAAGTGTATTGGAGGTTCTCAATACCCTAGTGTCACAAAAAGATAGGTCAACTGGACAAAAGTCAACAATGAAATATTAGAACTGAGCCAAAGCTTTGAATAAATGGATTTAGTAGATATCTACAGATTATTCCTCCCACAGCATCAGAATATACATTCTTTTCAGTTGCACATGGGTCTTTCTCCCAAAGAGACCACATATTATATCATTGAACATGTTTAAGTAACTGCAAAAGAATTGAAATTATCTTTTGCATATTATTAGACCACAGTGCAATGAAATTGGAAACCAATGGAATAAGAAACAGCAAGAACTTTTGAAAAGCATGGAAATTTAATAGCACCCTCCAGAACAATCAATACATCACAGATGAAATTAATGAAAAAATTAAGTGGTTTCTACAACTAAATGATAATGTCAATACAATATATTAAAACTTATGGAACACAATGACAGAAGTCATAAGAGAGAAATTTATCCAGTGAATACCCACATCATGAAAACAGGAAAAATAAACAACTTAATGCTGAACCTCTAACTTCTAGTGAAAAAAATCCAGCTAAACCAAAAACTAATAAGATGGAGGAAATTATAAAGATTAGGGTAAAAATTAACACATTGGGGACTAAGGAAACCATACAAAAAAAAAATCAATGAGCTGAAGAGTTGGTTCTTTGAAAGACTAAATAAAATTGAGAAACTCTCATCCAACCTTGTCCAAAAAAGGAAAAAGATTGAAATTCACAGAATAGGAATGAAAAGTGCAAAATCACAATAGATCATGTAGAAATCTAGGAGTTCATCTACACCTACTTTGAAATCTTGTCATCTAATAAAATGAAAAATGCAGAAGAAATGGACAGATTCCTAGAGAGATAGGAACTAGTACAGTTAAATCAAGATCATATAAAAATCCTAAATAAACCAATATCAATCAATGAAATTGAAGATGCAATTAAAAAGCTATGAACTTTCTCTCTTATGAATTAAAAAGCTAAGAAAGGCCCAGGCCCTGATGGATTCACTGCTGAATTATACAAAAACTGAGAGAAGATCTAACACCACTACTTCTTAAATTCTAATAAAATTGAAAGTGTAACAATAGTCCCAAATTCATTACTGGAAGCAAGTATTACTGTAACTATCCAATTAATAATGAGAACTAGAGAACAATCTTTGTAATAAACATAGATAAAAAACCTTCAATAAGATACTGGCAAACACAATGCAGCAGATAATCAAGAAGTTTGTGCACCATCACCAAATGGGATTCACTCCAGGGATTCTGGAATGGTTCAACATAGATAAATCAATAAATACAATATACTATATTAACAGAGCCAAGGACAAAGATTATATGATCATCTCAACAGATGTATAAAAAAGTGTTAGCAATATCCTATACCTGTTCACAACAAAAACTCTATGGGAAATTGTAATTGATGTCCTTTATCTCAATTTGATAAAATTCATCTATGACAAATCAATAACATCAAAATAACTGGGCAAAAAATGAAAGCATTCACTCTAAAATAAAAAAGCAAGGCAAAGATGTCCACCGTCTCTCCTCCTATTCAACATTATCCAGGAAACTTTAGCCAGGGGAATTAAAAAAAGTGAAATAAATAAAAAAAAATAACAATAGCAAAGCAAGAAGTTAAATTATCATTATTTGCAGATGATATGATACTCTTAATAGAAGATCCCAAAATCTCTATTAAAAAACTTCAAGATTTAAGTTGGGGCAGCCCAGGTTTCCAGGGGTGTGGGGTGTGATGTTTCAACACAAAAATAAACTTTTTTTTTCCTTTCCAGAAACACTACTTATTTATTATTTTTAAATTTTTTATCTTTTGGGGGATAAAGTCAGCAGGCATCCCTGGGTCATGGCTGTGTCCTGGGTCACTTGGCCGGTGAGACCCCAGGCCCCACCAGGTGGGCACTGCAGCCCTGCAGCTGCAGAGTCAAATGGTGAACTCCGCTCTGTCCTCAGCACATTCCAGGCAACTGCGTCTGAGTCTGAGCCTGAGCCCGAGCCACAGGGACCCACAGGGTGGCAGGAGGCTCAGGCCTCTGCCGCAGGAGCAAGTTTGCAGGGAGGGATGTCGGCATGCAGCGTGTGGGTGGGCTAAGTGACCGGAAACACCTACTAACACTTCTGCTTTTTGCTTTCATTTTTATAGTGGAAAAGGGGCTGTTAGATAAGCAACCCCAAGCTTTGTGATTCTTTATGTTGTTTTGTTTTGTAATTGTATAATTTTTAAATATCTGAGTTTAAAAAAAAAAGAAAAAAAATACAAAAAAAATCTTGTTAAGGCCTTAAGAAGGGGTTAGTGCATCTTTCAGGGGTCACTCTGCCATGGGGATAAAATAGCTGTTTCACAAACAGTTTTATTTAAAAAAACTAAAAAAAAATTAAAAATAATAAACTTCATTTTAACCTTGAAAAAAAAAACTTCAAGATTTAATAAGCAATTTCAGTATCATAGCTGAATACAAAGTCAGCACGTAAACCAATAGCTGTCTTGTCATGAATAACATACTTAATGAGAGAGTAATTAAGGAATCAACACTCTTTAAAAAAAATCATTCAAAAAATGAAATACCTAGGAATCAATCAAACATTGAAAACCAAAGTATTCTGAAAAAGGAGATTGAAGAAGGTATCAGAAAATGGAAAGATATGCCTTGATCTTGGGAAGGAAGACCAATATAGTGAACATGGCCCTTCTTTCAAAACTACAGATTTAATGCAATTCTAATGAAAATTCCGGCACCATATCTTACAAAATTAGAGAAAACAATCCTAAAATTCATCTGAAACCAGAAGAGACCTAGAATAGCAAAGGCAATTCTGGGCAATAAAGGCAAGGAAGAGGGTATCACAATCCCTCACTTGAAATTATAGAATAAAGCTACTGTGATAAAAACATTGAGGTAGTGCCAAAAATGAGAAAAAAACAAAATCAGATCTGAACATCAATGGAACAGTTTAGAAGATATAGAAAGAACTCAAGACGTACTCAGCCACCTTATCTTTGACAAAGGTGCCAAACATTGGAAGAAAAATAGCCTTTTTAATAAATGGTGCTAGATGTGCCCATGCCAAAGATTAAAATTGGGCCCATATCTTTCAGCATGCGATAACCTAAATGTAAATGGATCGAAGATCTAAATAATAAAACAGAAACATTAAACCTACTGGAAGGTAGAATAAGTAAAACTCTAAGAGATCATGGTATAGGCAAAGATAAAATTCAGATTGCACAGGAATTATCATGAGGAATCAAAAACTTGGATCTTATTTTATTGAAAAGCTTTCTGCAGAGGGGTCAGGGAGATAACTCAGAGGCATAAGTGTCTGCCTGCCTGACAAGTGCAAGGTCTCAAGTTCAATACCTGGCACTCAAAAAACAACAAGAATAAAAACAAAAAAATACTTTTGCACAGTAAGAGAAACTGATGTTTTCCAGTTGTTCCTCAGACCAAGGGACAAACAATTACTGTTGAGAACATATGAAGAACTAAAAACATCAGACTTCTAAAATTTAAATACCAAATCAAAAATGGGCATCTACACCAAATAGAAATTTCTCAGTTGAAGAAATACAAACAGCAAATAAATATATGAAAAAGTTCAACATCACTTGTCATTGAGAAATGTAAATTAAAACCACAATGAGATTCCATTTGATTCCAAAATTCATGGCTATTATAAAGAAATCAACCAATAACAAATGCTGAAGAGCATGTGTAAAGAAAAGCAACTTCTCTGTACTGTTGGTGGGAGTGTTGACTTGTGCAACCACTGTAGAAATCAATGTAGAGATTCCTCAAAAGGCCAGGATTGTAGGTCCCATTGACCTAGCTATTCCCTTGTTGGTGTCTTGCCAGAAGAATTAAAAATATGTACCACAGCAATATATGCATACCAATGGGTATCTAAACACAATGTGTAACAATTAGTTGTTGAAAACAAGCCAAATGCCCATCAACTAAGGAATGGATTGAAAGCATGTGGTCTTTTTATACAGTGGGGTCCCACTCAGCCATTAAAAAGAGTAAACTTGAGAATTTTATAGGCAAATGGATGCAACTCAAGACCATACACATAAGTGAAATAAGCCAGACCCACATGTGCAAATATGGTATTGTCTCTCTAGTGTGAGAAGCTGAAAATGTAAATAAGATCCAAAATATACAATAGATATTGCATAATGGGAAGAAACTTCAAAAGGAAAAAGAAAATGGGATAGGGGAAAAGAGAAAAGGAAGGGAAAAGAAAAAACTATATATGTATTTTTATAACTAATTTCTCTTAGTTCATTGAACAGAAAGTTATGCCAATGTTGTTTGGATAATTAAATACTTAATCTTGTACTCTGTGCCTGTGTAACTATTTTAAAGATAACAATACACAAAATCCTCCTATTAGCTTGTTTTGCTTTATTTCTTTCCCTTCAAATTAAGAAAATAAGGGCCAGAGAGATAGCTCAGCAGAATAAGCACCTGCTTAGGCAAGTACAGGTAGTGGAGCTGGGTCCCCTGTACCACATGCCATGTAGGCCCCACCCCAAGGTGTGCTGATACTGGGCATGAGCATGGTGCCTGTAAACTCAGTGTTGGGGAGGATGAAAACAGAAGGATCAGTATGAGTCCAAGGTGCGTAGTGAGACCCTGCACCAAATATATAAATAAAATAAAGAAAAATTTTATGTGATTACTAAATCACTCCACTGATTGGTTTGCTTCTCCTCTAATCCAGTAGCCTGTATATAGTATAGGGTACAGAAGAGGCTTGTCTTCTCCCTCTTGCTTGCTTTGCTAACTTCTATCCACCATGAACCGCTTCTCCACTGCAATGCCTGACTCACATGTCATCCTATCTTGGAACCAGCTAATTATGGTCTGAAGCCTTTAAAACCTGTGAGCTGGAAAAACCTTTTCCCTTTTAATTTGGAGAATCAGGATAGTCTCAGCAATGGGAGAGAAGTAACTATGACACTCTTTGTGAACCAGAGTGAAAGTGCTTTGGGAATTGGAGGGAGATCAAATGTGAAGTCCAATTAGGTAAGTGGCTACTCCATTGCACACATACATATATATACACAGTGTACATACACTGTGTGTGTGTGTGTGTGTGAAGTATGATATTCTCTATATCACTCTTCTTCTGTGCATTCTTATTTATTTATTTATTTATTTATTTAATTGAAGAACAAATAGCAATGAGACAGTTTCAAGACAAATTACCATGACATATTCGATATATTAATACATTGTAAAATGTTATCATAATGTTTTGATAGCGTACAAGGAGCATACATGATATTATATTTACAGATGTTATTATAGCAGATGTCTCTAAACAGTGAATGAAGATTGCAGCAATACACTTACCTTATTTTTATAGCTGATTTATATCACAGATTCAATAATTAATACTTTCTACCTTGTTATCTCCCTAGTGTTTGTCCATAGTACTAGAAGCCAACATAATATCTTGTCCAACCACTATTAGTGCAAATCTTCCTTCTCATAAAATTATGCAGAAGCACTGCATATTTATCCTAAATGTACTGTTTATACACACATATCATGATTCTTCCTTTGTATACCCCCCTTTTTTTTGTCTAGACCTGTCAAAGATTGGCACTCCATTGTCATTAAACCAATTTAGGTGCCTGAACTCGGCAACACAATCCAACACAGTCCAGCATTCCACAATAAGAGTGAGTTATCTGAAGAAGTTCTTCACTATAGCCATTTACAGCTCAACTTATTATTATGGCCCTGCGTTGTATACCTCCTTTTTATACTGTTCTGCTGGATGGTTAAGACCAAGATACAGCAAGACCTATATACCAAAATATGTAGCTTTTGTTTCTGATGAGGTCAGTCAAGTGCCCTCAGGGTTTATCTTTTTTTTTTTTTTTTTTGCGGAACTGGGGATTGAACTCAGGACCTTGCTCTTGCCAGGGAAGCGCTTATTCCACTGAGCCATCTCCCCAGCCCTATCTTGTAATCCTGTACCTTACTCTGTACATCCTTTGTCTGTGTCATTCACGTGGATGAGTCATGGCCAATGCTTGACCAGTTTGCTCTCCGTGAGAGCCTGAGAGAAAATTTTCTTTCCATATGACTCTGGCACACTATATATCATCAATCTCTTTCCTCTGTGGCTCCGTAATCTCCTTGATCAGAAAATTTGGGGCACAACTGAGTTTCGTGATGTTACAGTACAGGTTCACCTATGTCCTGAGTCTTTGCTGACCTTTAAACGCTAGGGACAACATGTTGCCTGGCCTTGTGACTCTTTTATTACTCCAATTTTGATCTGTGAACTTAGGTTGTTAACCATCCAGAAGAAAAGCTGATTAGTACCCTGAAGCATATGCCACTCATTTTGCCCTAACTATCTGAATCAATTCTTTTTAGTTGTTGTTCTACATTTCTATTTGTACTTCTTCTTTTGACTTCTTATACTAGGGAGATTATACGATATTTGCACATGTGTGTCTGGTTTATTTCACTTGCAAGTATGTGTTCAAGTGGCATCCACTTCAATATAAATGCTTCAAGTTTATCATTCTTTATACTCCATTATATAGAAATATCACATCTTTTTCAACCATTTCTCAGGTGACAGACATCATGATTGTTTCCAAGATTTTGCTATCACAAATTGTGCTGCTATAAACATACGTACAGACTCATCCACATGGATGACACAGACAAAGGATCTACAGAATAAGGTACAGGACTACAAGATAAACACTGAGGGGACTTCAATGACCTCATAAAAAACACAAAGTACATGTGTTGGTATATAAGTCTTGCTCTATCTAGGTCTTAATCATCCAGCAGAAAAGTATAAAAATGAAGTATACATCACACGGCCATAATATTAAACTGAGCTGTAAATGGCTATGGTTGACAACTTCTTCGGATAACTCACTATTGTAGTGGAATGCTGGACTGTGTTGGATTGTGTTGTCGAGTTCAAGCACCTAAGTTAGTTGAATGACAATGGAGTGCCCATCTCTGACAGGTGTAGACAAAGGAAGGGGTATAGAGAGGAAGAATCATAATGTGTGTATATGGACAGTACAGTGGGGATAGATAATGCTGTGCTTCTACATAATCCTATGAGAGGCAAGATTTGCACTAATGGTGGTTGGACAGGATATTATGTCAGCTTTTAGTACTATGGACAACCACTAGGAAAATAACAAGGTAGAAAGTATTAATTTTTGAATCTTTGATGTAATTCAGGTATAAAAAATAACATACGCGAACAGCTACACTCTCTTTCTTTGCTGATAGGAGTCATATGCTATAATAATGTGTGTAAGTATAATATCATGTATGCAACTTCTATGATACCAAAACATTATGAAAACAGTTTGCAATATATTAATTTATCAAATCCATCTTGTCAAGGTATCTAAAACTGTCTCATTGATATTTGTACTTCAATAAAACAAAAATAATATAAAGAAAAAAACATAGGTATACATATATCACTATGATATAATGTTTTCATTTCCTTTGAGAAAATTCCTAGTAGGGGGATAGCTGGCTTGAATGCGATTTCTAGTCCTACTCTTTTAAGGAGTCTCCACACTGATCTCCACAATGGTTGTACCAGTCTACATTCCCACCAGCAGTGGAGAAATGTTCCCTTTTCCCCACAACCTCCCCAACATTTGTTGTTGGTTGATTTCCTTATGATCGCCATTCTTTCTGGAGTGAGATGGTATCTCAGTGTTGTTTTTAGTTGCATTTCATGGATGGCTAGGGATGTGGAGCATTTTTTCATAATTTATTCGCTTCTTTAATTTCGTCCTCTGAGAAGTGTATGTTCATCTCAGATGCCTATTTCTGAATTGGGTCTTTAAATTTGAGGGCCCTGTTATATCTTAGTTCTTTATAAATTGTAAAGAGCAGACCTTTGTCTGATTGCTCATTAGTTAGGATTTTTTCAAAATTTGTGGGTTTTCTTTTCACTCTGTTCACAATTTCTTTTGACACACAGAAGCTCCTTAAGAAGAGTTGATCCCAATTGTTGTTTCTTTCAAGTGTTTCCTGGGCAAATATATGTTTGTTCATGAACTCTTTACCTACCCCTATGTCTTCAAGAGTTCCTCCTAGTTTCTCTTCCAGGAGATTGAGTGTTTCTGTTTTAATGTTTAGATCTTTAATCCATTTTGACTTTAGCTTAGTGCATGGTCATAGAGCTGGGTCAAGTTTTAGTTTTCAACATGTAGAAAGCCAGGTTTTTCAGCACCATTTGTTAAAGAGGCTATCTTTCTTCCAGTAAGCTTGTTTGGCCCCTTTGTCAAAGATCAGATATCTGAGAGTATTCATAGATGCCTCTGCATCTTCTAATCTATTCCATTGATCTTCAGTTCTATTTCGTTGCCAGTACCATGTTGATTTTATCATAGTGGCTTTGTAGTATAATTTCAAGTCAGGAATTATGATGCCTCTTGCCTTGTCTTTATTGGCCAAGATTGCCTTTGCTATTCTAGGTCTTTTGTGATTCCAAATAAATTTGAGGAACAATTTCTCTAGGTCTGGGAGGTATGTTGGTGGTAGTTTGATGGGGATTGCATTAAATCTGTACAGAAATTTTGGGACTATGACCATCTTCACAATGTTGGTTCTTCCTATCCAGGAGCATGGAGTATCTTTCCATTTTCTGAAATCCTCTAGAATCTCTTTTCATAGTGTGTTGTAATTTTCTGTGGAAAGATCTTTGACTTCCTTGGTTAAGTGAATTCCAACGTATTTTATTTTCCGCGGTGCTATTGTAAAAGGTATTGTTTCTATTGTTTCCCTTTCAGTGTGCTTGTTATCTGTGTAGAGGAATGCTTTTGACTTTTGAATATTGACTTTGTATCCTGCTATGCTACTGAATTTCCATATCAATTCTAGTTGTTTCTTGGTGGAATTTTTTTGGTCTTCCAAGTATCACGTCATCTGCAAATAGTGGTAATTTAACTTCTTCTCTACCTATACTTATTCCCTTTATTTCTCCGTCTTTTCTAATGGCTGTTGCTAATGATTCCAAAACTATATTGAATAGGAGGGGTGATAGAGGACATCCTTGTCTTGTACCTGATTTAAGAGTAAAATATTTCAGTTTTTCCCCATTTAAGATTATATTAGCTTTTGGGTTGTCATAGATGGCTTTTATCGAGTTTAGGTAGAGTCCATCTATTCCAATTTTCTCTAAGACCTTGAACATGAATGAGTGTTGGACTTTGTCAAAAGCTTTCTCTGCATCAATTGAGATGATCATGTGGTTTTTAGATTTCAGTTCATTAATATAGTATATTACATTTATAGATTTTCTAATATTGAAACATTATTGAATCTCTGGGATGAATCCTACCTGGTCATGGTGTATGATCTTCTTGATGATTTGCTGTATTCTATTTGCTAGGATTTTATGAAGATTTTTGAATCTATGTTCATGAGGGAGATTGGCCTGTAGTTCTCCTTTTTAGTTGTGTCTTTCCCTGGTTTTGGAATCAGTATAATACTTGCCTCCAGAAATGATTTTGGGAGGACTGCTTCCTTTTCAATTTCATTGAAGAGTTCGAGGAGTATACAGATTTTATCTTCTATAAATTTCTTGTAGAATTCAGCTGTGAATCCATCCTGACCTGGACTTTTCTTTGTTGGCAGGCTTTTTATTACATTTCATATTTCATTGGCTGTTATTGGCTTATTGAGAATTGTTCTATCTTCTTGGTTCAGTTTTGTTAATTTGTACTTTTCGAGGAATCTGTCCATTTCTTTTGTATCTTCTATTCTTTGAGCATAATGATTCTCAAAGTAGCTATTGACAATGTTCTGGATTTCCACTGAGTTTGTGCTTATTTCAACCTTTTCATTTCTTATTGCTTGTATTTGAATTTTTTCTTTCCTCTTTTTGATGAGGTTGGCTAGAGGCTTATTAACTTTAGTCTTTCAAAGAACCAACTTTTTGATTTGTGGATTCTTTGAACTGTTTTCTTCATCTCAATTGAATTCATTTCTGCTTTATTCTTTATGATTTCTTCCCATCTTTGCACTCTGGGTTTCTTTTGCTCTTCTTTTTGTAGATGTTGCAGGTGCAACATTAGGGTGTTTATTTGTTCCCATTCTGTTTTCCTAATGTGTGAGTTCATAGCTATGATTTTCCCTCTAAGAACTGCTTTCATCGCATCCCATAGATTCCGGTAACTTGTGTTTGAATTTGCATTGAATTGTAGATATTTTTGAATTTCTTGTTTATTTTCATATGTGCCCCATTGATTGCTGAGTACGGTGTTGTTTAATTTCCATGAATTTACCGGGTTTTGCTGATTTCTTTTGTCATTTAGTTCCAGTTTTATTGCACTGTGGTCAGATAATATGGATGGGATAATTTCTGTTTTCTTGCATATAGTTAAGCATGACTTCTGGACTAGTATGTGATCTATTATGGAAAATGACCCATGTGCAGCTTCTGTGCATTCTTTTATATTTTATTTTTTAAATTCTATTCAAATATATTTCTCAAGATTCATTCTTCTTACTTTTTGAATCATAGCTGGGCTCCTGTCTCAATTAGGAAATGTAGAGAAAGTACACGGACTTGATTGTACAAGGAATTCCTTGTATGAGGATTCCTCATACAAGGAAGGGTGAGTTTGGAACACTGAGCTTCCAATAGGAATGGAAGGTGTATATATGCAGACATTAATGAAGAGAGTTCTGGGCCTTACATAGCAAAGTGCCACAGGTGGGGTGTCATCAACAACAGAAATCTAAATCTTACAGTTCTTGAGGCTGAAGCTCCAAGAGCAAGGTACTAACAGGATTGGTTTCCTCTAAGCCTCCTTTTTGGAGTTAAACATGGTTGCCCTCTCATTGTCTCCACAGTGATTGCTCATGTTCTCACTGTTGTTGTTTCTTCTTCCCATAGTATTGAGCTAAGACCTACCATAGTCACTTTGTTTTGATTTAATTACCTTCTGTAAAGATATCAAGTCTAATATGGTTATCTTCTGGGCTACAGGAGTGATGTTAGGATCTCAGTCAAAGAATTCTGGTTGAACACAACTAGCACAATTAAATTCAGAGAGAGAGACAGACAGAGAGAGAGAGAGAGAGAGAGAGAGAGAGAGAGAGAGAGAATAAGTGTGTGAACCCTGTCCATCTTTCAATCAGAACAGTAGTGTTGTGATGTGAGTGTTGGAGGAGGAAAGTGTCTCCTGATAGGGACATTCAGAGCTTTAGGGGCTTCTCTTTCCTTCCACTCTCCGAGAGTCAGGGACCTAAACTTGCCCTTAGGTTAGCAATATAGGATACTATTTTAATCTAGAAAGGTTGTTTTGGAATGTTGTGATAGTAGAGATATGAATATACTTACAGACTAAAGTAAGCAGCTCTTACCTTTTTTTATAAAATAAAAAATAAAATAAATTTTTTATTTTTTATTTTATTGTTATTTGTATTTTTAGGGAAGGGTCTTCAGGGGTGTTCCGGTTCTCACTACTAGATCAGACTCATATTGATCCACCTGTTTACAGCCTACCAATTGCTGGGATTACAGACCTGCACCACCATACTCAGTCTCAATTGCTGTCTCAGCGTGCCTCGGGGGCAGGGCTGGCACAGTAGGCCCAGGGATCTAACCCCAGGCCCCTGAGCCTGTTTGCAGGTGCTTTAATCTGCTAAACTATTTGGCTGGCCCTTGGTGACAGTTTTTAAAAATGGTTTTTCAAATCAGATAATCAAGCTATGACAAATGAAACCAATTATACATACAACGAAGGTTCTATAGTCTTGGAGATGCTGATTAGAGTATGATTTTAGCTCTTATATTTTTTCAACAAGTACCTCTGATGGGCAGTAAATCTTATGATTAGGCAGGGACAAGGAAATAAATACTATGAAAATCATAACCACAATAATAATTGAAAAAAATACATGCATTATTTTAAGTTTAAGCAAAACAACAGTGGAAAAATACATGCTGATGATTCACAGACTAAAACAAAAGCAGGAGCAGAAATCATGCTACAAATAAATGATCATAGTAAAAAGAGAAGTTGATTGTGTTGAAGTAGTGAATTCTGAATTTAACTGTAAGTGTATGTACCTGCTTGTATTAACATCTAATAAAAATCCTCATGATCACATTTGGCTTAATGGTCAATTTTAGATTCAAGAGTCACTTATCATAATGAGAACTGGAAGTTCTTTTTGTAGTTGGAGTGTGAACCCGTCTAATCTCAATATGCTATTTTTGAGAACATGTGAAGAACAGAATAGCATTTTCTTTACAAACATTAACTTGCCACATCTTACAAAGTCATTCCATTTGGACACCTATATTAGGATGATACCATCTCAATTTTCCAGACTTGGAACAGTTCATTTCTTTCTCTGAGGCCTCATAAAAGTGCCAGCAATGCAAGCTAATGCTAAATTAAGAAATCGACTGGTTCTTATCCAATGCAGCTAAACCAGATGGGCTGCGTTAGCAACATTCAGACTGTTTCCATCTATTTTTTTTTTCTATTTTTCATCCCAAATTTTTTTTTTTTTTTTTTTTTTTTTTTCATTTGTTAGCCTCAGGAGGGAGAAATGTATCATGTTTTTAATACTTACTTTTGTAAGTATAAAATGATACTGTACCTTCCAGTTCATGAAAAAATAAAAATGAAATATAAGTCACTCAGTATTCCACTATTCTCTTTAAGGTTTTAGTATATTTTTTCCGATATTTCAATGCATTTTTATCAGGAAAATCATGCTATATATGTAATTTATTATCCTGAATTAGTTACTTAAGACAATATACATTCCACTTAAAACTCTTTCTAAGCATTATTTTTCATGATGACTGGATATCGCATTGCATGTTTCCAAGAGAAGTAGAGAACAATACAGAGTAGGACCCAAGTACCCAGCCAAGGGCGTAACTCAAAACCCAACCAAGGGCAAGTGAGTGATGTGTAAAGAAGTGCTCATCAGGACAACAAACCAAGACAAGATTCAAGGGCCGGGTAAAATAGCTTAGCAGATTAAAGCCTGCAAGCAGGTGTAGAGGCTGAGAGTTTGATCCCCAGGCCTGCCATGCAGACCCCACCCCCAGGGCATGCTGAGATAGCAATTGAGACTGGGCATGGTGGCACGTGCCTATAATCCCAGCTCTTGAGAGGCTGTAAACAGGTGGATCACTATGAGTCCAATCTACTAGTGAGACACTGAACACCCTGCCCTGTAGACCCTTCCTTAAAAATACAAACAAGCAAAAGATCCAAAGATGGTGATGGTAAATTGTGGGGTAGAATGTTGATAGGGGAGAGTTGCTATAGGAGATCAAATGTAAAGAAGAGAGTTTTTTACAGGAGATTAAATTAAAGAAGTGGGCAAAATGTGCCATAATGTCTAAACCCTGAGTCCAAGCCAACTCTTGTAGTTTGTCAGTGCTCCTGAACATTCACTACACTATGAATACCTGAGTCATATATTCTCTAAGTCTTGCTTACCTAAAAATTTTAGTCCATTGTGATGGCTTTCTTGAGTTCCTGGGGAAAAGCAAAAGATACCTTATGCATTTGTAACCATCAGTCTTGCCCACAACATTTCATTGACATCTGCTTCTCTGAGTTTTTTCACAACTTTCTGGGCCCTCTGGGGAAAGTATCTCTGCCTCACCCAGCCTTGTAAAAAGGGACAAATTCCAGGAGGTTCAGTCTGAACCATCCATGATGCCATATCCCTCATATTCTTAAATTACCCAGCCGCCCCTTCTGCAGCTGCTTCCTTCACATTATGTTCCTTAGGAAGAAGATTTCCCATAGCAAAGTTGTCTGGACTTTGAGGTATACAGAAATTAGGCAGGAGTCTCTCTACCTCACACATATAGCACCCTGTCATCAATGAGTCCTACAGTGTCACAGCATGCTGTGCTGTTTCTCTTGGAATCTCAAAATGTGTTGCTGCATCTGCCTTATTACAACAAATCTATGCTTTTCTGGGTTAATTCTCTCTCCCTGTGAAGCTTCTGTGGCATTTTTTTCCTTCCCTACTGAATCTACATGGTATGTCTTTATAAACCTAAGCTTCAGCTGTAAGCTTGAGTCAATGCCTTCCTGCTTCAGTGCCCATGTGAATTGAACAGTCAATTCAAATCTACACTCAGTGAATAGCAATAGCCAACATATTTGAGGTTCTGCGTTGGCCTAATTGTATCTCTGCTATATTGATTGAGTCATTCCCCTTGTAAGAATATTTTTCTAAATATTATTGGAATAAGCACCAGTTTGCATAAATATCTGGCAGTTATCCACATCTTTGTACTACTTTCAGGAAGAGTCTTAAAAATGGAATTGCAGTCAAAAGTTATAAGCATTTAAAAGGGTCTTGATATATAGTACAAATTGCTTTTCATGAAGGTAGTTCCAGCTTGTACACCCACCTGTCATGATACACAGTAGAAAAGGCACATTTTAGAAGACATCCTTGTGCTTGTGAGGGTATGAGTGGATGATGGCTGCACTGTTCATTGGACTTGTAGCCAGAAAACTTTGATTTAAGCTTTGGATTTATTTATGTATGTATGTATGTATGTATGTATGTATGTATTTATTTATTTATTTTGTACCAGGGATTGAACTCAAGACCTTGTGCTTGCCAGGCAGGCACTTAAGCCATTGAGCTATCTTCCCGGCCCTAAACTTTGGATTCAAAACTGTGTAACTTTAAGGGGTAACTTTCCTAAAATTCAGTTTCTTGACATTTGTAGTAAGACTAACAATACTTCAGTAGAAGTGCTGCAGTACATATGTGTGAGAAGTTGCAGCCATGAAGCTTGGGTCATGCCCTCTTCCAGGTCTGCTTAATAGCTAGTCAATTTTGGAATCTAATTAGAGTTTACATTGTATCGTCTTTTCTTTACGTATCTAGTACAGGGTCTACAGGATCTCACTACACAGATTGGATTCATAGCAGTCCTTTTGTTTCCAGCTTCCCAAGCACTGGGATTATAGGCTTGGGCCACCACGCCCATGTATTGTTTCATTTTTGAGACAACGTGTCATTACACAGTTCAGACTGGTCATGAACCCACTATGTAGTGTAGGCTGGTCGTGAACTCACTTATCCTCCTGCCTTACTCTCCTGAATGCTGGAATTAGGTGTGTGCCACCACATCCACCCTAGAGTGTACATTGTAATGATCAGCAAACAACCCTTCCCAGAAACTTTCACCAATGCCAGATAAGTAGAAATGGTCTTTTTCTTTTCTTTTCCTTTGTGCTGGTTGAGCATGGAGGCTGGTGGTGAGGACTTAATTATACATTTAGGAACAAAGGACCCAAGTAAGGCATTCTCTTCTTTTTTTCAACTGTAAACGTTACACCACCATAACGGTTACCCATGTTTCCATAATCCTAAAACAGGGAAGTTGTGTGAGCCACCTCCTCTTCGCTCCATTCACCCATAATCACATCAGCACCCTAATGATTATTCAAGATGTTGTTTGTTTGTACCAGAGATCAAATTGAAGACCTTGTTATCTCCTTGGCTTATTATTCAGGCTTAAATTTATGAGGTTGTGCAGACTGCAGACATCAGCAAAGAGAGACAATGAGAGGCACCTAGGACCAATAGATGCATGACCCCATATTTTGAAGCTTCAGTTATGAAGGTCCCTTTTGCCCACTTTGCCCTCTACCTATTCCTGCTGCCACTCCACAATCTTCAGTATACTTACTGCATGCTATGAGGTGTACGCTTGGCAATCCTTTCCCTGATGTACACAAGAATTAGGACTATTTTGGCCCACTCAATTAACATTCCTAGGAAATCCCGGACCATGCCAGTACTACTTACTCTGCCCCACAAACGTGGAGGCCTTTGTCAGCCTGCTTCCGTAGGATAAAAGACACAGAGAATGCAAAACTCTGGGCTAACATTTCTGTTTTGAGAACAGTTCCACAGTTTTGAATTGAGCTGGATACTGCATTTGCCAACAATAGCAAAGTGAGAATACAATTCAGCACCTCATTAATCCCAATATTATTATTACATGTGTGGTTTTCATTTCGCATTTCATATTTATTTTTCTCAAGAGTAAGCCAGGACCAAGTTAAGCAAGTTATAGTCATCCAGTCTGGAGGTCAGAAAGGTACTGGTGTACAGGAAAAGAAAGGGGTTTGTGGGAAAAGCAAAGACTTGATTTGACTTTTATTCATGGCCTGAAGGATAACACTCATTAAGCATTGTTAGGGACTTAAACAATGATGTCAATTTTTGGACAAGCGAATTTATATCAACATCAGAGCTTTTCAATCTACCCACCTACTCATTCCTAGCAACCATACCTTCAAATCATGATGACTTGTCAGTAGCATGTTAACTCTAAATTGGATCTTAGAATAACTTCCTTATTTCACAGATTAAGAAACTAAGGCTCAGAGAAGCTAAATGATGCACTTACTATTATGGACAGAGCCAGGATAGAGCTGAGACCTCTTTTGTTGTTGAATGCAAGATAGCATGTTGGTCCCTCCCTCTGAGTGCATTTGAGAAATGTTTATCATTACACTCCCCATTGTCTGGGCTTAAATACAGTAGAAAAGCAATTGGAAAATCCAGGAATTTAACTCCTTCCTGGTACTAAATTTAAATGCCAGTATTAGAAACTACAGGAGACCATTTGCATGTGAATTTTATTCTAATTGGACTCATAAGAGCCCTATTTCTGGAATGAAAGAACTAGGGAAATGAAGTTTTTTCTAATCTATTTCCAGTAAATTTATAAGTGCAAAGAAAAGTACTTTGAACTTAAGTAGGATAAAATTAAAAGTGTAATGTGCAGATTTTTTTCAGCCCCTGTGAAGCTTATTTATCCTAGAGATATTTCACAGCTCTGAGCAGGGCCAGTCAATAGGTATATCTGACAAAACCAAGGCTATTGTGAGCCAAAGGCTGGGAGCACTGTGCACTAGATTAAGACAGGGGTTTGACCTTTTGTTCCTGTTTAGAATATGGGGTAACAGTAAAGCATCTTTAGGAGGGGGAACGGCATGTATGAATAATTCTTTAGGAGGAAGGATCAGATGGAAGCTATGTGCAGTAAGAAAAGGGAGGAAAACATATTGTGGGTTGGGAGGCCAGTTGGGGAACATATAAAATCATCAAGGTGAGAAAGACCTGAACTAGGGTTTCAGAAATAATAATTTTCTTAGTTTAGGGGCTCCAGAGCAGGTCCTACGAGAAGGATTCAAGTTCAAGTAGTTTCTTTGGAAGGTGATCCCAGGATCAGTTAGAAAGAGGGAAAAGAAACCAGTAACTGGTGTTAACAAGCCAGATGCTATCATGGGCTACTGGAATTCAGTCCTGCTGGGAACCATGAAAACCCACATCAGAGTTCTCCTGACAAGGGACAGGAAAAATGGAGGATTTATTCAGCAAGTCCCCATCCATCATTTGTGTAGAAGTGCTTCCTGAAGCACTAGCTCTCCAGCACTCTAGGGTTGGCTTGTATGTGGGCTGAATGTGATCCAAAAAAAAGTGGATCTCAGTAAGTAGCTATAGGGATAGAGAAGTGAATGTCAAGGGAATATGGGTAGATCACTCCAGAGTCTGATCCTCATTCTTGCTCCTCCCTGGGTGTATTCAAGCAGTCCCAGGTCTTGAAAATGAGGTTTAATAGTCTGAGTAGAAAGGTGGGAAAACTTCTGATTTGACCTTCTCTCAATTCTGTAATACCATCACCTTGTAAAATAGAAAACTCTATAAGCATTGCACTGTTGCTTTTATTCAATCCCAATTTGGGGGGAGCTTGAGAGTTGGTGTGGATGAGACCCAGCACCTTGTGCGTGATAGGCAAGCACTCTGACACTGAGCTACATCCCTAGTTCCAACCATAATTTTAATCCACATCTTTTTAAAAAATTCTACTCTGTAATATGAATTTACTTGAGGAACTTGTAATTAGTGTTGTGAATATTTTTACAGAACCATATTTATTTTTATTTATCTATTTTTTTCCATTTATTTTTACTTTATTAAAATACAAATGTCAATCAGACAGTTTCAAGACACCTTAACCATACAGAGTCGATGAATTAATACATTGCAAACTGTTTTCATAACGTTTTGGTATTGTACAAGGTGCATACATGAATTATCTATTTATTTATTTATTTATTTATTTATTTATTTATTTATTTATTTATTTATTGATGGAACCACAGACTGAACTCAGGCCCTTGCACTTGCCAGAGAAGCACTTATGCACTTATTCCACTGATCCATCTCCCCGAGCCCTAATTTGTTTTATATATTTGGTACCTTGTCTAGCTATGCAGCTCAGACTCATTGCTATCTTCCTGTTTTCAGCCTCCCCAGTGCTGGGATTACAAGTGTGCACCACCACGTCTGGTTTCAGTGGCCTGGGAGTAGGACCAGCGCAGCATGTAGTATCCGGGATCGAACCTGGTCCCTGTGCTTGCCTAAGCAGGTGCTTAATCTGCTGAGCTATCTTGCTGGCCCTATGGAATCATATTTTTGCAATATATCTCTAATAAGATTACAGGAGCCTAGAAATTATAGTAATGAAGCTAGTAGCCAGGCATGTGATACTAAATGTTGGAAAGAAAAAGATACTGAGATAACTTGCCATAACTTCCTTCAGGGAAGTTGGCAACAAGCAAGCCATTCTTCTCCAGCATTTACTAGAATTAATTCAAAGTCCAGCTAGGGTTCAACAGACCATAGAAACTTGCCAGAACTTTAAATTGAAAACCATTCAACATTAAAACCAGAATGACAAATTTTCTTTTCAGAACCATACACCTCAAAATTTAAGAAATTTCAGGAATTTCTGGAAAATTTCATGATAGCTATATGACGATTTACTTCAAGAGAAGAGAGGTGACTTCCTTAGGAAAATATTGAGTTGCTTGCATTTGGGGACCTTAAAAATGACTTTTTTGTTCTCCTTCACTTAGTTTATTAAGGAGGTAGGGAGTGGGACAGCACTAACCGCTCCCAGGATAGATTTTTGAGTGCTGATGTCTACCCAGTGAACTCCAGAGCCAAGTAACCAACCCATGAAAATATGTTTACTTCATGGAAGTAGAAAAGCCCAACTCCAGATGGCCTTCGTGGGAGGGAATAAATGTAAAGCCCAGAATGAGAACGTGGCATCTCCGAGCTAGAAAGCTTTTATTTCATTTTCATTTGTCCTTTCCTTTGATGGCAGACCCACTCTGTCCCTGAGGATTTGGTCTGCGAGGCAGGGGCAGATTCTGTGCTTTTACAACCAAATATAGAAACCTGGGGCCAACTCAAATATAGGAGACCTGTTTACATTAAACTAGTAGACACTGGCCACATGCCGAATCAAGGAACTGAGTCAAATCTGAGGAAATTTGTAAAGCTAAGCCTGCTATAGAGAATACCAGAGACCATGGAGAAGCTATTACTCACATGTAGAAATATGCTTATATAAAGTCAAAGGGATTAAATGATCCTGCAGCATAACTTTCTTTTGTACTTGTATTTCTGTAATTCTCTCTTAAATTTAACTTCTCATAATTTGTTATGAATATACAAAGGCAACAAACTCTTAAAACATTATATTTATCAAGATTCTGGCAATAGTTTTATGTAATAAGATACAGCACACTAGGCCTGCCACTCAACTTGTTTGTAAGTCTCAATATGAAGCTGTTTAAAACAAAAACTCAAAACCTGCTTTTTACAAGCTAAATATCTTGGCAAAGATGCCATTAAACACACTAATGAACTTGAGACAGTACAAATAAGAGTTAACAAAAGCTAAACATTGCAGCCTGGATAATATTCATACAAAAAATAAACTATCATTGGTTACATAAAATTTTCCTGACTGGTTAAAACTTAACAGTATAAGACATGCATTTTACAATCTTTAGCTATTAAGTTCAAAAATTACCAGTGTCTATGTGAAAGAATTTCTCTCCAAAGCTGAAGTATGGTCAAAAATTAAATCAAATGGCATAATACATTCTAAAACCAAAAAGCATTCAGATTTTGTTGATGTGAAGGTATAAACTCAGAGCTTTGGGGGCTTTCTCAAGCTGCAAAGGGCTGTTTCTCTGGTTCACTCAAAGCAGCAGATAACAAGGTCTACAGATGTCATTAAGGGCAATGAAGGGCAAGAGGGCTTCACTCAGCTCTGACCTCCCCAGGAAACACAACTCCTGTGTCCACAGAAGTAGGAGGTGTGAGGAGCAAAAGCACACTATTCTGTTAGCTGAAGAGATAGTAAACCGCCCCTCAGTCTACCCTAAAAGTTCCTTCCCATGGTAAATAAAAAGTATACAAGGAGGAAAAATTAAGATACACTTATCTACAGAGTAAGGATTTCAAAATATTAATGTAATCCCTACTTTAAAAAAATTTAACTAGAGTCATCTGGCCATTTCTGATTACATCTTAAGATGTATCCAGATTCATTTCCTATTGATGTATCACTAGGTACTTCTAGTCAAAAATATTAGTTTTCTTCTCAAATATTTTAATCACAAGTGTGACAGTAGTGTGTTATGTCTGAGTTTATCATGCAGTGGTGGAGAGAAATTAGATGTTCGAGCAGCAAGCAACAATTATGGCCCTTTCACATAGTGGCATTGGAGTGTGTCTATTAGTGAATAGTTCAGGAACAATTCTAAGAATAAGAAAATTCATGCATGTTAGCAAATATGCACTATTTCACAGTTGAAATTTCTTTAGACACTGCACTTTTTTGATAGGGGCGTCCTGGTGTTTGTTAATGTTATGGAGACTCAGGACTTGAACTAGCAACCTTTTTTTCTTCTTCCTACTGTGTTTCTTATGCTTCTTTTTATTTTTTTCTATTGCTTTTTTTCTTGTTCTTCACTGTTTTTCTTCTTTTTAGCTTGAACTTCTTTAGTCTGATTTGATTCTCATAAGGACTCAGATGAAGAAGGTTTATCTTCAGGATACATCTTTCTTTTCTTGGTAAGCCCTTTAATGTCCTTTGCTTTCTCAGTTGCATCCTTTGACTTCTTTTTCTTTTTTAAACTATCCTTACTGTCTGACTCAGTTTCTGACAGGGAACTTTCAGAAGATTTATATGAACAGTTCTTCTTTTTCATTATCCTTTTTGCTTGATGCTTTTCCTCCTCAGAATCTGAAGAACTGCTGGAAGCATCAGAGCTTGATGAAGAAGATGAATACTTGCCAGATTCCTTATTTTCTTTCTTCTTTCTCTGCTTTTACTTTTTGTTCTAATAGATAGATAGATAGATAGATAGATAGATAGATAGATAGATAGATAGAGAAAGAGATAGATAGATTCTTGTTTAACTTCTTTTTATATTAATTTTATTGAGAAAGAAGTAGCAAGTTTCAAAACACGTTAGTAGGACAGTTACAATAATTAGTACTTGGCATATTGTCTTTATAGTAGCTATTCATAGTACAAGATGCAGACATGATATCTTATCTAATCATGATTAGTTCAAAACATTCTTCTCATTGAACTAAGAGAAAATAGCTGTACATTTATGCTATTTTGTTATATATATATATTTTTTTCTTTCACTACAAAATGGTCCTTCATTTATATTCCCCTTTTTTGCTTACTTTTGTCAGAGATGGGCATTCCATTGCCATTCATATATTGTAGGCATGTGCATTCAGCAGAGCAATCCAATATAGTCCAGTAATCTATACTAGTACTGGGTTATCCACATGACTGGCAATGTCAGACGTTGTTGATGTGAGCATTTTACAGCTCAGCAGACTAATATGGCTTTACATTCTGTACCTCATTTTTATACTTTTCTGCTTGATGGTTAAGACCAAGATAAAGCAAGACCTATATAACAAAAATGCAACTTTTGTATCTGACAATGTCATTCAAATCCCCTCAAGATTTACTGTGAAGTCCTGTACAGCAGTTTGTAGAACTTTTTTCAATGTCAGCCATGTGGATGAGTCATGGCAATTGCTTGACCAATTTGCTGTCTGTGAAAGCCTGAAAGAATGTTTTCTCTCCAGGTGACTCTCCTTACGCACACTCTACATCGTCTATCACTTTCCTCTGTGGCTCCATAATCTCCTTGATCAGAAAATTTGGGCCACCAGTGAGTTACAGGGTGTTACAGTACAGGTTGTCTTTCTTCCTGAGTCCCCACCGACCTTGAAGGGCTAGGGCCAAAATGTTGGCTGTCCTTGCAGCCCTTTTTATTCCCAAAATTTTGGTCTGCAAACTTAAGTTGTTAACCCTTCAGAATAGAAGCTTATTATTATTACCCTACAACTTAGGCAGTTGAGCTTAACCTCACTGTCTGAATATCAAACATCTTAGACATAACATGGAACAGGTATTTTCCATCAGTTCCTCATATGCTAAACTTTAAATCCATACACAATGTGAAAAATAATAATAGTAAGAAAAATAGAAATAAATAATTACAAAAAGTTTACACAGAAATTTAGAAAGCTAATGACAGTTCTATAGCATATTTTCTTGTCTCTTATTTTCATTTATTACCTTTTCTTTATTTTTTTAAGCAAACATTTACTTGAGAGAGAGTATAGCAGTAATTGATATGATATTAGAAGCAGTATACTTTTAGAAGACCAGAATCACAGGGATTCCAAGCATGGCCCTAGTATTGCACATTAATCTGTTTTAGTTTTTGGACGAGCTCTCATTTTCATTTAATAATTTATCCCTGTGTTTTTCTAGTTCTTTCTTCCAATTCTCATTCATTATTTTTCAAATTCAGCCAAAGCCTTGGAACCTTTCTTTTTTTTTCTAGCTGCTCTTTCACTTCTTCCCAGGTAAGCCTGGGTTGACTCAGATAACCCTGGATGGTTGGCCCTGAAGACTGGATTGGATTTCTTGATCTGGCCATTGCTATTGGATTCATGTAGGCCATCTGACTGTTCCACTTCTGCATGGTGTTGAACGGAGTGCTCTGTTAAGACTGTGAAAGCCAGACTAAGCTACAGAAGTAGCCAAAACAGTGTACTTATAATTTTTAAATTAATCATTAATCATAACAAGAACCCCCTATACAATACCCCTAGTGCTCTGGATTCTAGGAATTATGACTGTTATTTTATGCTACAAATGTAGAAACAAAGACACAGAGAAATTAAGAGACATACATAAGTTCATATGACTAAACAGTCAAAGAGCTGAGACTCAAATCCAAATGGTGTGGCTAGGGGTGTAACTCACTGGAAGAGTGCCTAGCACACTCAGAACCCTAGGTTTGATCGTCAGCACCACACATGAAATACAACGAACAAATCCAAGAAGTCTGGCATCAGAGCCCAACTCTATAGTATACTGCTTACTATACAATCATCTGAAAAATTAATCTGAGAGTTTTACTTCTTTTGCTATGCTCAAAGACAGTTTAAGGATTTAATATATTGATTAGTTGGTTGATTGCATTGCATTGTATTACTGAGCACCAAACTCAGGGCCTTGGATATGCTTGGCAAGTCCTCTACTACTCATCTACATCCTTAGCCCCCCACAATTATTGAAATATTAGGCTCCTTGCATTACAGTTGTTTCTTTGTTACTTGGACAAATTCTATGAGGTAAAAGACCTGTGCTTTCATTCTTGGGATTCTAGCATTTGACACAGAGCACAGTACCAGGATTCTTGATAAGTACTGTACATATTGGATGAATGAATAAATGAACTTCAAAGGCCAGTGAAACTCTGCCTGCTTAGAGAAGGAAAACTGACATTTACTCAGAGGCATGAAGGAAGGCTGCATGGAATAATCAGCATTTGGCTTTTGCTCTGATTGGTAGAACTGTGATTCATGGATGAGGAGAGACATCCTTCAATTGTATTCCGCAAATGCAGACCTTTGGCCACTTGGGAGATAACTGGTTATTTGGAAGACCTGTAGGCTGTGCCTTGGCAGACCTGCTCAATGGGCATTCAATTGACAAGTGCTGAGAGCCATGGGGCCACATGCTCCAGAGGCTTGGGGAATGCTAGGAAAGAGGGGAGAGAAGCCCCTAAGTGGAGCATTGAGCATTTGTGAGGCCAGAAAGTATGAGGCTGCATCACGTGAATATGCTGGGTAGGAAGCAGCAATGGCAACCACGGAGGGGTTGTGCTTGTCTGGGGAATGTAAGCACAGGGGAAGTGTCCCACGGGCCACTTCTGACACTGTCTAGATCTGCAAAGCTGACATAGGTGAGAAGCAGTTCTCAGAGTGAATCTTCTGGTGGATCTTGCAGGGTAGGAGGTTTGGTGGTGTGATCAGTGAAGCCCATCTCATGGTGAGGATGGTGTGCACTCAGTAGCAAAGGAGGATGTTGGCAAATGGAGAAAGCCAAGGCAGCATCTCAGCCTGAGAAAGAATCCTGTTTCTCAGAGGGATCATAGCTGTTGACTGGGTGAGTGCTTGAAGGGCCTTAGTTGTGTTGGTAACTTCAGAAAGGAGTCCTCAAAGGTGCTCAGTATCCTTGTAACAAAGAAAACCGCATACAGGGGAGTGTTGCAGAATCTGACTATGGACCACGAATACACTAAAAGTGCTCTATGGGTGGATGATTAGATTGTATAACATCCATCCACTGACAAGCCAAGCTTAAGAATTCATAATGATGTAAGCTTGGTGGAGGGAACTGTTGGGCTCTTCACTTAGCTATTTCCCTGCCTATCTCTAATTCATATTAAGTGCACTACTATGGAAGAAGCAAGAAATGTAACTGGAAAATTCCAGGTCCAAAATGTATGCTACATAGCTTTAATTTGCTACTTCATGACATCACAGCTTAGCAATGTCAGGAAAGCTAGGGCTGGGAAGTTTGAGAGAATTAGGTATATTTACTCAGGATCTTAAATCTTCAACTTCACAGTCTCATTCTCTGATCATATCCTGCCTCTTCTACTATTCTCAGAAAATGTCTCCAAATTTCATAACACACATGAATGTCCCCTACTTCCAGAATTAGTGACTTAATGAGTCTCAAAGTAAAAAAGGAAGGATTGGGGTTATAGCTCAGTGTGAAGGCCCTGGGTTCAAGCCCCAGAACCACAACAGAGAGAGAGAGAGAGAGAGAGAGAGAGAGAGAGAGAGAGAGAGAGAGAGAGAGAGAGAAACTCTCTTGTGAGGTGTCCAGGTTCCACTGCTTGAGCTTTGTTTCGGCAACCTCTGCCCAAAGTTGCTTATAGGTTGCTCTTCACTGTGTTTCCAACATTGCAGAACACAACTTACCTTCTGTTTTGAAGAGATGAAAGTTAAGTCTATTTTTTTCACTATGAGTTGTTTAGAGCTACATTTTACAAAATGCCTTATTTCCTTTTTTATTGTTTGTGGAAAGAAAATTTCTATTTAAATTGTTTTATAGGTCTTTCTTTATCTTGGTCTTAACCATCCAGCAGAAAAGTATAAAAATGAGGTATAAAAAGTAAAGTCATATTAATATGCTGAGCTGTAAAAGGCTCAAGTTAACAAATTCTGACATTGCCCATTCTATGGATAACCCACTACTATTATGGACTACTGGACTATATTGGATTATTTTCCTAAATTCATGCACCTACAATATTTAAATGGCAAGGGAATACCCATCTCTGACAAAACTAAAAAAAAAAAAGGCGATATAAATGAAGAACCAGAGGGCTGGGGAGATGGCTCAATGGGATAAGTGCTTCCCTGGCAAGCGCAAGGGCCTGAGTTCAATTCCCGGT